>PVLA01010777.1:0-59835 GCA_004027455.1 Hydrochoerus hydrochaeris
CGCGTTGTTGACCAGCACGTTGAGCCCCCCATACTCCCTGCGCAGGAAGTCGCGCACAGCTCGGATGCTCTGCAGGTCGTCGATGTCCAGCTGGTGGAAGCGCGGGCTCAGCCCCTCGGCCTGCAGCTGCTGCACCGCCGCCCGGCCCCGCGCCTCGTCCCGCGCCGTGAGCACCACGTCCCCCGGGAACCGCCGGCAGAGCTCGCGGGTGATGGCGAAGCCGATGCCCTTGTTGGCCCCGGTCACCAGCGCTACGCGGGTGCAGGACATGGCTGGGTCGCAACTGGGGAAAGCAGCGTGGGTAGCAGACCGCAGGAGGCAGAGCAGCGTGAGGGACCGAGGCTCAGAGGGGCCAAACGGTTCCAAACTAGGGAACGGTGACCGACGGAGGGCGCGGGCGCAGGCGCAGGCGCAGGCTCCGCCCCTGGATGGGCGTGGCTCCTGGGATTTCCGTGACTTCCAAAGTAAATCCTGAGCTGCAGTTCTCCACTTTGAGCTGCAGACTTTAGTGTTTCTAAAAGTGAGAGTGCGTCCCTATTGGTGTGTACTTAATAAATCATGCATCTGCGTGCTAATTCCTTAAGTAAGTACTGGAGCAGTTTATAGGGTAAGAAATAGGATAGTGTGTTATGTGCATGTTGGTAGGAAATTAAAATTACCTTAGAGTTAGTGGGGTCAGAGTAAGGAGATCCCCTTACCACGCTGAGGACTTGGGGTTTCTCCTGAGGAGTTCTGGGAGAGAAGCACGCACGGCGAAAGTGTGCACAAATCCGAGAGGGGAAAAGGCTCAAGAAAAACTGTTAGGGGTCAAATTTCTGTTGATTTACTTCCTAGGTAAATAAAGTAAAGCTACTGGCTTACCCTTGCCAGGTTTTCCAAGAATGGTGGGGAACATTTACCAAATCACCCCGGAGTTAGCACTGTCGAACACCCTGCAAAACCTTTGAGGATTTGCGCTCAGGATTAAGAAATTGTTTCCCCGGGCAGAAATGAGTTTTCTTTCTTGCTTACTACTTACAACGATTCGATGGTGGATTATGAGATCAAGTTTCACTTCTTTGCTGTCTCCAAGGCACTAGTAGCAAGTGGCCGTTTAACTCTAAATTAAAATATTAAAATTAAATTTAATGCAGTTACAAAATGCAGTCTTGGATGAAGTGCTTGGTGTTCGCACGAGTCTTGTCAGTGGCCGCTGTTGGGTACTGTAGATGAAGGATATTTCTCCATCACTGGAAATGATTCTGTTGCGCAACTGTTTTACATAAATTCCTATTGTGTTGCTAGTTCGAAGTAAGTTTTTAGTCCGGTTCATAAATAAAAGTTACTGATCAGGAACAGACCATTGCTGCTTTTCCACTGAAATATTTATTGAAATATAGATTTACATGTAGTTGTAAGAAACAGTTCAGAGATTCCTTACATTTCACATTTTCTCTCAGTTTGCAAAATATAGTACAATATCACAATGATGTATTGACTACAAAACAGTCCACCAATTCTCTCCTTCTCCTGTGTCCTCATTTGAATGTATGCAGCCCTCTTACCACTGAGCTATATCCCCAGGTCTGGGTATTTGTTCTGGTGTGTTTGTTAGGGATCCTCCAAGACATAGCAGTGGGTCTGAGTTTTAAACAGTTGGAGAAATAAAGCCAAGGGGATAAAGATGCAGCTCCCAAATCTTCCTTAAAATTGCCAGTGCTCAGTTGATAGCTGTGAGTTAGTAGTGCTGGTCAGAGTTCTGAGACTGTCTTGACTACTATATAAAGAATTAATTTTATCCCAATCTAATAATTTGTGTGATAAATTCACATCTTTACTAGCTACTGGTTTAAGACAGGTATTTTATGGTAACGCACAGACTTCCAAGGAGTCTATTAGCAGAAACTGGAAAGCATGTTGTTAAATTACAAATGAGGAAGCTCTTAAGACCTTCCCTTGATTGTGACTATTTACCCTCACAGCACTGTAATTGACAGTGTCTTTAGTGCTTCATCGAACACTTGTTTGGCAGGTTCAGTGTGCCTTGCTAGAGGGTAGAGTGGCTCCACCCCATATGGTCCTACATGGTATGGTATGTCACCTCTCTTGGGAACATTAAGGAACAAACTCTTCAAACTGTCTTCATGTCAGTCTTTTTATATTATCTGATCAAAAGAAATCCTGGATACATTTAAATCCATATGGATAAATTTTTAAAAAGTTATGGTGCATAAAAGAAGCCAGTCATGAGTAGCAGCTATTTTATGATTTCATTTATCTAAATTGTTCATTCCATTGACATGAAGCTGTTTATGATATGTACTACATGCACTGCCTGTCATTTTATCATTTTTAGTAATATCCCCTCTGTTGATACAAGGAATGTTTCATATATATATATATATATATATATATATAGAGAGAGAGAGAGAGAGAGAGAGAGAGAGAATAAAAAATATATACATAATTCAGGAAAAGGGAAAAAATAAATATCTGAAAGCTAATAGCCACAACTTTCAGTCCTGCTTGTAATTTCAGAGGCCACAGGTAATTTGTGTTAATCTCATAGTGTCTCAATACATTTAGTATTAATACATTTATAAAAGTTTTTCTTTTCCCAAAATGTATGTATATTCCTTAAGAAAAATATAGCCAGACAAATACACCTCTTTGTTAACTGTCTAGGTTTTTGCTGCTGATTTTTTTTTAATTTATCTGTACAGGGGATTGAACTCATGATCACATGTTTCCAAGACAGGCGCTTTTGCCACTGAGCTAAATCCCCAACCCTTTACTGTTGATTTTGAACTAACTCCATCTTGAACAAGGAACTTGCTGTGTGTGACTTGAATCCTTTTGGAAGTTCTTGAAAAGGTGAGAGATGTTAAGGCTTGTTTTCATTTAAAATGTGGTGAAGGAGAGAAAGGGAATATGTGATTAGAAGAACAAAATGCATCGATGAACCCAGTGCTCAGCCGTGGCAAGCAACAGAGGGAAGGCAACTCAAGTGGCTCTGGTCGCAGGGGTGTGGGGTGGCTCCGCTCCAGGGCATCAGCCAGAGGGATTGGTTTGGGGGATCTGAGGAAAGAATAACATCTTGCAGAACGGGAAAATGAACATACTAGGGAATTAGGCAGCGTTGGCTGGCAAGGGGGAAGGTGTGCTTGGGATTGCGACTCTAAATCTGAAACACCGAGTCAGCCTCCTGGGATCCCTCCCTGCCCTGTTGGTTTATGTCCTAGTGCAGGCTGGGCATGGTGATCCCTTCTGCAGGTTGGTATTGCCTCATATAAGACTGAAGAATCTTTGCAAAGGAAGAGTTACTGCGTTCATTTGTGGATCAGCTCATTCTGAGGTTTTAAAATTTTTAAATAAATTATGGTAAATAATAAGTTCATAAGATTTGTCCTGTCTAGTAATGATTTAATGAACTTTCGCTACACGGGGAAAGTTCCAGTCTTGCCTCCATTTTTAGTTCAGTTCAACTTTATATTACTGTATAAGAATATGCCCTTTAGCTTTGCCTTTCAACTGCCTATATCTACCTGTGTACTAATTATCTATGTGACAGTGATAATCCTCTCCCCATTGGAAATTTTTTTTTAGTAGGAAGTACCCATCCTCTGGTTAAAAAATAAATCATCAGTAATGCAGATGGGACACACTGTGTGCCCTCAACTCAGAAATAACTGGGTACTTGAATTTGAATGGAGTTTTCTTTTACATTCTTAAAACAAACTAGGTGTTATTAAGATAGGAAAAAATGTCTTTGCAGATGAACTATGCATCTCCAAAGTAGCAGTTAAAATATTATAGTCTTTTCTTTTTTTTTAGACAGGATCTCTCTATGCATTTCAGGCTGGCCTTGAGTTCACCTGGTAGCTCAGGCTGCTTTTGAACTCGGGACGATCCTCCTGCCTCAGCCTCCCAAATGCTGGCATTACAGGTGTGCATCACCATGCCCAGAGAAATACTGTAGTCTTCACCTATACATTTTTGATCTCTTGTTGGCATCTGTTTATCAAAATAACAAGGAGCATGAGAACGATTTTGTTGAGAGCGGAAACCTGTAAATAAATGTCACTCTTTAACCGTAGAAGCCCCACCTTGTTTTCACGGGCAGTCACTGTTCATGACTGTGAGCCTGGAAGTGGCTGGTGGAAAAGGAGCGACAGCATGGCAGTAGGGGCCTGAGGGAGGGACAGAGGGCACATTACCTGATACCTGCTGCAGCCCAGCTGGGTGATGGGCAGTGAACACGTTCTGTTCTTGACCAGCAGACGGTGGTGTGAGCCCAGCCCTGGACACAACTAAGTATCAGGCAGGATTTTCAGCAACTCCTATGGAGACGTGCCATCTTGGGACCATTGGTCCCATTTGACAGTTTTAAGGAGCAAGAGACAGTCATTCTGCCTGAGGTCATACACTGAGGCAGAGCCAGCAATTTCCTACACATTTTTGTTTTGTGTTTTGTTTGCTTTGTTTTGTTGTTTGGTCTACTGATGTTTTGCCTGGAACCCAGGACTTCACACCTGCAAGGGGAATAGTCTCTCACTGATTTACACCTCTGTTTCTCTCCATGTATTGACAGCTGTCTAGAAACAGAAAGTTGAAAAAAAGTAGACCCCATACATCCACCAGCGCCTTGCAGTGGTGAACATTCTGATACCCTGTTCGCTTCCCTGGATGTGTTGGGCTGAAATGTGGGAATATTGCAACCCTGGTGATGCTTCATCCTCACCTAAATAACATTCACACTGGGAATTTGAACAATTATGTTCTCATCTCAGAGCCATAAATACTCAAGTGTTCCACACAACCATGGATGTTTTCCACAATCAATAAGACCTTCTCAAGAAACCAGGCCTCAGCCTTTGTTACCATGGTGTTGGCTGTGTTGGGTGATGAACCCAAGCCCCCGACCCATGTCTACCTCTGCTCCTGGCTTGCCACGTGTGTCTGTTTTCCTGTCACATCACGGCAGCCCTGAGTTGCTACTGCATACTGCTTGGCCCACAGAGCTGAAGATGTTACTGTCTGGCCCCTTCTGTGTTTGCCAACCTGTGAGTTACACCGTCCTTTCTCTTGACCTTATTTTAATGATGGTGGCACCTCTGAGATGGAGTTGGCTCAGCATGAAAATAACCTTCAGAATCAGGCATTCTGAAAGAACCATTTGTTTGGCTACTGATTTTGTTCATATTCCCAGCAATTTTATTTTTTCTCTACTAAAGACATCGTAGACTTAATGGCCATTCATTGAATAGTCTACTCTATTTGTAGTCTATCAGTACAAGTCCCAGATGGGAATCTGTTGATTTACTTTTTGCATGGGAATAGATTGGACAGTATAAATGTCCTTTGGGTCACATTGAACCATGGTACAGAATGGGACCCTGGGTGGTATGAGTGGAGCTCACCACTGTACGATATTTTTGTTCTGAACAAACTCTCCATGGGGGCCCTTGGCATCTGGGAGCAGAAGGGCCAAGTACATGGGGGTCTCTGCTCCTTCTTCTAGGCTTTTTGGGGTTGAGGGCCCTGTCATGTCAGTTCTCACCCAACCTGGTCAGCAGTTCAGCAGGATCTTGTCCCCTCCCCTCTCTTGACTTAGTTTCCTGGCCTGGATTCTGGACAGCATCGTGACACTGATCTTGGACACCCCACATGCAGAACTGGGCCAGCCTTCCTTCTTGTGCACCCCATTCTTTACATCTTCCATGAACCTGTTCATGAGCCCCACCAGCTCCTCCTTGGTGATGGTCTCACTTCGGAACTTGTGCTGCAACTCGGGGCTGCAGTTTGGAAGGTTCATGGAAATCATCCTGCTTGACACATTCACCACTCTGCCTGAAATAAGTTACATGTCCTTAAATAGAGAGTTGTACACAAAAACCATGAAAAATTTGTTGGGAATTTTAAGGCAGAAGATTTCCATCTGATAGACAAATAGTTTTTTGCTTTCTAAAAGAAATCCATGTGGTGGTAACTTATGTAGTTGGATTTGGAGCCACATTTTTATTCCACTTTTGGCAGGTAGAAGAATCAGGTGACACTGCAAAGAGCTGCCCTTTGAGATCTTAGTGTAAAGTCTTAGAAGTAGAGTAGTAGAACTTTCAGAAAAGCTGGGAAACAGGACTGGAATTGAGACGAAGCTCTACCTGCAAGTATTCAAGTATAGGCCACATGGCTTAATTTTTCTAAAAGTAACTGCTTGTTTTTATCGATGAGTATTGAGGGAGTGGTGGTTTGCCTGCTGCCCCAGTTACATGGAGTGTTAGAGAAGTTTACGGTGAAGGAAACAGGATAGTTTGCTACGTGCAGCACATGAAGTATCTTGATGTGGAGGTAAAATGAAGGGGAGCTGGAGAGGGGAAATTTAAGGCCATCCCTGTAGACCACGCTAAGGGGCTTGGGCTTTGGCGTGAAGTAGTGTTGGGAGGGAAATGGGCAGGTAGGTCATCTCTCGAAGGGAGGAATCTTGGGAGGGGTTAGAGTTGTGCCTTTTGGTCACCGAGGGCCTGTTGTAGGGCTTGGGTGAGAGGGTCTCAGGAGACACTCAGTGCGCATGGTCTCAAGATGTGATAAGTGACTATGAGCGGGTAGGCATGCTGACCACCGTGATGCTGATGGGGGTTTTAGGGTGAAGACTAAGGTGGTCTGCTGAAGATGTCTGCTTAAAATCAAGGGACATCATGTCGAGCTCGAGGGCCATAAAGAGCATATGTGTGGGGTCTGTGGGAGTGTTCTGGGCAGGTGATAGATTTTTGGAGGGCAGCTGTAGTGACCTGGAGGGAGAGAAGCCTCCACCAGCCTGAATCAGATCACTCAGCAGAGAGGGAGCAGACAGGATGCAATCCCAAAGACCTTGAATCTGAGGGGCATTGTGCTAATTGCAGACCTTTGAACCAAGGTGTGAAGGATAAAGGAAGAGGCAGATATGGCAAGAGCAGCAGGACTAGCGCATCAATGGGAAGTGAGGACAAAGCAACACAGCCACTCCTGCAGTGGGGAGACATAGCAAGGAGGCTGGTGCAGTGGCAGCTGCAGAGGGAGAAGAAGCAGGGCTGGAGATGAGGTCCTAGCAGGTGGAGAAAGGTCACCACCTGACTCACCTTGGGATCTTATTAGAGGGAGCAGCTCCGTACAGAGATTCCGGATACCAAAAAAGTTTGTTTTCATTGTCATTTCCGCTACAATATGAAAGGGTGTGGAGTCTCCCTTTTCTAGGGGAGAAAAAGAACACAACTCATTAAATCTTTGCGATGGGGTGAAAGTTCTGAGAAATAATATAGCAGAGGTGTAATCTGGTTGCTTAGAAGTACATTCGGTGTGTAGTAACAGTGTTGTCAGTGTCAGTATTCTGATTTGATGGTGGTCTATTATTTTTGTAAGATGGCACCATTGGGGGAGTTCAGCCCTGTCTTGGTGTGATCCCCTCATCCAAAGTGAATTAAAAGTGCATGAAACTGCCTTAAACCCCTCTCACAAACATTGTGTAAGGAAAATCTTAAGAAGATTCCCATGAATCCCTGCCAGGCAAACACAAGGTGGCACTCCCTAGCCCCTAAGGGCTGTGCCTTGCTGCAGCCCCAGCCTCTTCTCCTCCCTGGGGAGCCTGTTCTGCACCCCACATCCCTGTCAGATGCAGCCCACTCTGCCTGGTCTCCTCCCCTTTGCACACCCAGGCTCCTTACTCTTGAAGGCGATGCCCGCGTTGTTGACCAGCACATCAAGCCCCCCATACTCCTTGCGCAGGAAGTCGCGCACAGCTCGGATGCTCTGCAGGTCGTCGATGTCCAGCTGGTGGAAGCGCGGGCTCAGCCCCTCGGCCTGTAGCTGCTGCACCGCCGCCCGGCCCCGCGCCTCGTCCCACACCTTAAGAGCTCGCAGTGATGGCGAAGCCGATGCCCTTGTTGGCCCCGGTCACCAGCGCCACGCGGCCACTGGACATCATGGCTGAGTAGTGCGTAGCGCCAGGCTCCTGGACAGAGAAGGGATCCAGTAGCGGCTGTGTGCCTGTAGGGTTCTGGGCTAGGGTACCTGAGATCTGAGCCTGTCCTGGCTTAATAGCTCAAACACAGGCCCCGCTCCCGAGGGCGTGGCTCCGCGGCACCCTTGTGGGTGCAGAGAATTAGGGTGCTGACCTTGAGCATAAACCCTGCTTGTAAGCGCCCACATTTCAGCCACACATGTTAGTTCTTGTCAAAGCAGCCACTTGTCATCATTTGTGTGCATTTAGTGACTCCCACAGCACCTGATCTCCTCACCTGCTCTTACCTGCTCACCTGCTCTCTGCGGTGTAGGAGAGCAGTTTACAGCTGGAGAAACATGATAACCTATTATGTGCAGAATGTGGAGCTGACCGGGGTGTGTGTGTGTGCGCAGGTAGCAGGGTCAGACTGTGCATGGCTCAGGCCTTAGGCTTTTTCCCCAAGAGAGTCTGGGAGGGGATATAGCCAGGCAGACGGTGCAGAACCCTGGGAAAGGGAAACATGCTCAAGAAGTGATGCCAGGACATTGCCACCCACCCTCCCCACCAGTGAGGGCTGTGGCTGCTGGCTGGGAGGAATGACTGGCCGTGGCATTTGGACTAGCTCTGTGCTGATCCCTCACTCCTGGTCCTTGAGGTTTGCTTCGCATACCCCAGCCATCCAACTATTCGCAGTTGTGCCTGAAGAAATGGTTCTTGTGTGGGCTTTTTCCTTGGTGTCTCAAAGATTAACTCAGTCCTCAGAACGAGAGTTGTGGAAAGCTGGGAGAAACCAAAAGGGGATGAAATGCCGGTGGATTTTCTCCAAAGTAAATGACAGCCAAGCTCCTGGCTCATCTCTTACCAGGTTTTCTGAGAATGGTGGGGATCCCTTACTAAATCATCCTAGGGTTACCCATCTGGCTATTGGCAAGACCTTCATCCAGCTTGGGTTTGAGGATCACATTGTACAGGGAGAAAGAGGCCCCAGGACCCTTCTCCCTGTGTTAGTTCTACGGATTTGCCTGAGAGGCATTTTACCATTAGCTAAGTTGCCAAGGCTGGCCTCCAACTTGCACTCCTCCTGAGTATTTAGGGCTACAAACGTGCCACCAGCCCTGGCTCAGGATGGACATGCTTATCTTTATTTTACGATGAAATAATAGAACCATGCTCAGAAAATTCATGAACTGATTCAGTGGGGAGAAATGAGTGTTCTCACTGCTTATTCCTTGTACCAAAATAACAAGGGACTGTGAGATCAAGTTTCATTTCTGCATTGTCACATAGGTAGCAATTAGCCATGTGGCCATTTCAATCTCAATTTTATGAAAATGAATGCAATACAAATTTTGGTCTTGAGTTGCAATAGTCATATATGAAGTACTCAATATTTACGTAAGTGGGGACCATTGTCCTGGGCAGGGGAGAAGTAAGATTTTCTGTCATTGCAAAAGACTGCTTTACAAAGATATATAAATCATGCTGCTACTTTAGGGTAAATATCTAATCCAATTCTTAAGAAAATGTTACATATCAGGAAAAGAACTTTGCTTTTTTTTCAGGTGCAATGTTTATGATTGTATATTCACATGTGGTGATGATAGTACGTTCCTTCACTTCAATTTTCCTCAATTTGCAAAAGGGTAGTACAGTATCATTGTTACATATTAACTACGAAATAGTCCACCTACCCTGGCTTTCTCCTGTTTCCTAGCCTCGTTTGTTTCTGTGGCTTTCCAACACCTGTGGGTTGTGCAGCTATTCAAATATTCAAGACACAGAACACTTCCATCAGCACAAGGGTCACTCAAGTTAGTCTTTTATAATCAAACTCATTTATTCCCAACCAGCCCTATCTTCACACAACAGGCATCTGCTCCCACTTCTACTCTTTTGTTATGTCAAAAATGTTACATACAGAAAGTCACACTATGTGTACAGTTTTGGATTTTCTTTTCCACCCAGGATAGTTTAGCAGTTTGGGATTTTCTCTGTTATTCCAGTGTATGTTTGGTCTCTCACTGGTTGGACTCTGCACACTACTAGCCTCTTCCTTCTCCACTTCTGGAGGTTGGATTAGATTCAGGAGTGGATTCACTCAGTGACAGCTCATAGTGTGCAGGAAACTTGGAGCGTGTCAAGGGTCCCTGCTGCTGAAAAGGGCAAAACAAAAAAGAATCATGCATCGCGGGTCATGATTTTCACCCTGGTTGTTTATTGTTTCAGTCATGGAACCATCGTAAGAATTGACAGATCAATGGGCTCCAGAATGCTCCAGAATATCATGTATCATATATCATATACTGATAAGAAGTTAATGTACCAAAGCAGGTATATTTTCCCTCTATGCTGTATCACAGTCACTAAGAAAATCAGCTTTGCAAAGGAGAAAATGTCACTGAGAAGGGTTCAGAGCATGGGGAAAGAATCTCAAGTCTCAGACCTGCCTCCTCTGGGACAGGGCTTGGGGATATGCATGGGATAAAGAGTTGGAGCTCTCTGAGGTGAGCAGAAAGATGGCTGTAGCTGAAGAGTCATTGTGTGCGTGTGTAATCCAAGTTTTCGGCTGTCATGGGATGAACGTTCATAACCTGACAGTATTAGCATGAGCCGATGGGACACCAGCACAGGCCCCAGTGCAGTCTCTGTTTTTGACAAAAGCAGCCTTTGAGTGTTCAAAAAGCAATTTAGGAAAGGATATCATAATCCATATCAGAAGTATCATGGACAGCAAAGCTAGTGGGAGATTAAGAATATGTTAACTCAGTTATGTGACCTCCCAAGTTATTGATTCTTAAAGTCAATTAAAAGCATCTGGGCATCATTTGCATCTCTGTGACTCTAACGACTTAAGAAGTTGAGGTGGGTAGATTAGGAGTTGGAGACCAGCCTAGGAAAATAGGATGACTGGGTCCCAAAACAATACTTAAAAGAAAAAAAAGCCAACTCTTACAAATAACTAAAAGCAAATGGAGCAACAGGGTTCATTTTTGTTTTGGTTCAGTTTCATTAGTGTTTGAAAAAAGTTCCCTTAACAATTGATTCGAGAGAAATAATTATTCCTCAATTGGTACTAGAGAAAGAAAGTAATGTTTGAAATGAAAACTTAATGCCAGACAAATGCACCAAATAATCTCTAAAAGATGGACAGGAAAGTTGCCTTTTATATGCAACTGATGAACCATAAGTAGAGTCTATATTTCATTTTGGGAAAGGGTTTGTAAGAATAGTAGAGCAATTCTGGAGGAAAAGACTGACAGATTTAGCAACTGGAAACTTTCTGATTATTTGTTTTGGGAAAGCACCATAATTTAAACCCTGTGAATGAAGCTCTATTTAGAGGATTTGTACTTTTTTTTCTATAGCATTTGCATGTGGACTCATTGGAGTTTGATTGTTTACATTTTCCTTTCCTTGTTAAGGCTGAGAATTTCTTTTCCTGTTTCTTTCTTTATTTCCACCCGAGCCAAGGGTCCTTTTCCGTCCTAGAAAATCTCTCTGCCACTGAACAATGTTCCCAGTCCAGGGTCTTAGTTCTGGTGTATTTGTTAGCGATCTCTGAAACATAGCACTTGATCTGGCTTCTTCATAATTCGGGTAAAAATATACAAACAAGCAGTAAAGATGGATGTCCCAGCTCTTCCTTATTGTTACTGAGTAGTTCCTTTAGAAATGGCTGGGCAGTCAAAAGTTTTCTAGGTCCTTCTTGCCTTGAACAAAGAATTGCTGGAGAGAAGCCAAAAGCAGTACCGAAAATTTACTTGAAATATGAGGGCTGAATGGGTATGGGAGAAATCAGCTCTGCATAGTGAACTTGGGCAGAACAGGAGAAAAAGAAGATAAAAATAGAAATAAAAGTACTTCATCTGGGAGAAGCAGTGTGGGCTACTGTGGGAAATCACAATGGGGTCCCTGCCTGGAGTCTACCTCCTTACATGTAGTCCACATCTTGTGGGAACCAGTGAGAAGTCCCACGTATGGGGTCCTGAGAATTATTTGGTGCTTTCCTGGCATCTTGTAATTGACAGGTCCCAATCATTACCCAGGGCAGCTTTGACCCATCTTGTCTCCTGCATTATTTTTACTGTTGATGGTTAAGTTGTCAGACATAACTTCTTGGTGAGAATCCAAATTGGGAGACTATCTTAATGGTTATGGGTAGAAGTGTTTTATTCTATCTGTTAGTTTGTGAAATAAATTCACATCTTTGCTACCTACTAATCACAAGGGTTTTAATTTGTCTTACAGAACACAGTTCCATGGTGTCTACTGAAATGTGTTGGAAAAGATTGTTAAATCATGAATTATGAAGCTCCTTGGGCCTTTCCTTGTTTGTGAACTGAAATTCAGAGAACTGAATTTGACACTGTCTTTTCTTATATTCCATACTTGTTTAATAGATTCAATAAGTTTTATGGGAGCAAAGGTGTCCTAGCTCAGTTGCTTAGTAGTTACAAAACTCTAAGGAATTTAATATTGTGATGCTACACCAAGCCTGACTCTAAATTGGCAAGTTCAGAATTTAACCAGTAATGAACCATTTCATGAGGGACAAAGTCCAAGGTGAACTGAATTCTGACTCTTGTACAGAGATGACTGTTCATGTTAAAGGCAGAATCAAGGATAAAGATGGGGTAGGGGTGGGGCTTCAGAAGTTAGGAAGTGAAAAGTTACAGAGTATCACTCAGTGTGAAAACCAATTGTGTCTGTTCACTGGTAACCATCAACAGTAGGATCCAGTCTTCTCTACTGCAGAAAAGATAACTGTCCTCAAGAACTCAAAAAACAACAAGTGCTGCCCAAGGCTACAGTGAAAAAGGAACCTTTCTACATGGTTGTTTTATGTCTATTTTCTCATTGCTGGGACAAAATACCCAACACCCAAAGTTAAAGAAGGAAAGGTTTATTCAGCTCACAGTTTGTACAGGTTTCAGATCACAGTTGGCTGGCTCCAAGGCAAAGTGGCATGGCTGAAGGACAGAGGAAAAGCAAAGGAGAGGAGAAACAGCTCATGGTAGGCAGAAGGCAAGTTTCAAGCCACAAGTGACAAGTAGTGACCCTCATTCTATCCTTTATATCTTATCTGGGCTGCCCACCAGTAGGGTGGGCATCACTCACACCCATGTGTGCCTTCCCGTTATCCACACTCAGAACTGTGTTAAACTTATCAGTGAACTGATTTAGTAATCATACCTTCAATCCCAGTATCACACATTCTAGATCCACCCACCTCTGAAAAACCCCACCTATGACTACATGAGGTTTTGGGGGGACATCTAGACACAAGCCTCAACAGTGGATAAACTGGTGCAACCACTATGCAATCAGTACATAGATTTCCCAAAGAACTAAAAATGTAATCCTAGCACTTAGGAGGCAGGAGGATCACCATGAGTTTGAGGCCAGCCAGGGATACATAAGTGAGACCCTGTTTTAAAAAACAAAACAAAAATCCCCCAAAAACACAGATTTTATGTGACCTAGCTTTGTCTCTTTTGGGTAACTCTTCCCCAAAGAGTTAGTCATCAAATTACAGTGATACATGCATACCTATGTTTATAGCAGCATAAATCATACTAGCTAAATCTTGGAAGTCGACCCAACAACAGATGAATGGATAAAGAAAATTATATCTCTATATCTATATCTACATCTATATCTATATAATGGCGTACTATTCAACCATGAAGGATAGATTTGAGTCATTTGTAGGAAAATGGATGCACCTTGATACAATGATGTGAACTGAAATGAATCAGACTCAGAAGGTTAAATATCATATTTAACAGATTTATCTTATACGAGAAACCAAAAATATAATTTGAAAAGCAAAATAAAAGGTAGGAAACAGGGAGGTAGACTTTGTGGAGATTGGAAGAGGTCCTAGGGATGAGGGAGATGGGAAAGAGGGGAGGGCAAGAGAAGTAAAAATTATCAAGATATGATATCTATATGCACAGATTTCCAAAGATGAATGTAATTAGTTTAATTGGAAACATATACTAGTTAAAAAGCTTTAAAAATACTTAAAAGGAAAAAGTCATAAAATATAATAATCGAGGATAAAAAATTGCCCAATTTTTTAAATCAGAAGACTGAAAGTCACAGGGCTTATCAAAGAAATGCCTTTCAGGTCTGTTAGGTAGCTTTGAAATGATTCCAAACACCCAGTTGTTATGTGGTGTCCCCTTCCGTTGGGGAGTGGGACATTTGATCACAACCAATATGGGACAACTCAGAGTGAACATTTGTCTCCAGGAGTGTGACCGACATCTTTGGGACCCACATTTGAGAACTTTCTGTGATCTTTTCCTTCCATCAGAAATGTTACCTCAAATCTAGCACTGCCCTCCTTCATGGAAGGACCTCATGTGTCCTTGAAGATCCCTGCTGCAGTGCTCAAGCCAGCGTCTCCCAGGGTCTTCTCAGAGAGAGGTATATCGCCAACGCTCATTAGATTATATTGTCCACAGAAGTAGTTTTCATCCTAATTGAGCAATTGTATTTTAATCATTTGGGGACTCACTATAAGTAGGTTACTGTATGTCAATGGAGTGCACCGCCTGTGAGATTTAGTGACATTATTTTCTCCTTCTTTGTGACTGAAACAAAAAAGAAATTCCTCTTTGAATAACTATGTGATTTGTAAACACATACTTTTGACTTTCTTATTGGCTCTAGACCCAAGGTCTTTGAGATGGACATTCCTGAGTTGCGGGAGAGACACGTTCATCTTGGAGGGACAGAGGAATAATTCACATCTTTTTAGCAAATAATTTAACAATAAGTGGTCAGGGTTCTAAGTCAGGTGTTAGTCTAATAGTTTTTTGGAGGCCTTGCACATTCTCAGGAAAGAACTTAAGGGATGGGAGAACTAGTATTTCTTAGAGACAAAACTTTCAGCTTTGTTAAAGGTTTTATGAAAAAACAGGTGGAAGGAGTCATTCGTGCTAAGCCTCTATAATTTCTATAGGACAAGTTTTTGCCCAGAGGAATCTGACTAATTCAGTCAAGAAGAGAACCTTTGCCAATTCCCATGCACAAAATGGTAATACACATTATTTTCCTCTTTCAAAACAGTAAGATGACTTAGTAAAATTGTCTCTTTTCTTCCTGTTTTGTAGAAAACAGCGAGACAGATTTTTTGTTGTTGTTGTTGTTGTTGTTGCAAATGGGAAGAGAGCCAAGAGAGAGAAGGCAGAGGACATAGAGGGCTGAGGAGGGGAGGAGGGGATGTAAAAAGAATTAAGGTATGTTAGGTACCTGTACCAACTCCTTACATACTCGTTAGTACTGCAAACATATACTAATGAAAATAAAAATTTAATATGAAACATTAACAAAATATAGGATGCAGGTGTATAAGAATGTGATCTGTGGAGCTGCAGCAATAATCTTGAGACCAGGAGAGAACAAACAAAAAGGTATGTTGAATAGCCAATTTACCAAGCATGGGAGGCAACTGTTCAAACTGTTTCTTTGCTCTGTTTTCATTCTATAGTAGCCTTCTCCTGGTACCCTTTTCAACTGAAGATAGAAAGCATTTCTCATTTGTAACTGTCATATTTATGAATCTCTGATCAAATAAATCTTTTTTTTTTAAACTCCTGGGTTTAGCCAACCTCTCCTGTAATCCCTTTCCTGAGATTATAGGCATGTACTACCATGCTGGACTGAAGCCCTTACAGTTTTTAATCTGTCAAAATTTACATTTTAATACTTCCTAATCAGGAACTGTATCTCCAGCCCAACCACCTTCAAAAATAATTTTAGGACTGGGGATGTAACTCAGGGGTAGCGGTTACCTAGCATGCAAGGCCACCAAAAAAACAAGACAAAACAAAACAAAACAACTCTCAAGAAAACAACAAACCAGACAAAAAAAAATCAAAACCCCCAAATAGAACAACCTCCAAACTTCAGAAGTGTAGTACCAGAACATCATATACTCCTCACTAATTTTCTCCAATTATCATCTTACTATCACAGTGAATGTCACAACTAAGATACCAACACTGGAACAGCAGTGATCAGTAAGTGCCACCTTTTACTCGTGTTTCACTCGTTTTCCCTCTAATAGTTTTTTTTTTCTATTCCAAGCCTCCTCCAGGATTACCACATTACACTTAGTTGTCATATCATTCTGGTTCACGACAGTTCACCAGTTTCTTTTTCATGATAGAAAACGTGTATTCAGGGTACAGGTCATGTGTTTTAGGACTTAGTTTTTTTGTTTGTTTTTTCTTATAGAACTGGGTTATGTGGAGAATACCTCAGAACATGTTATACACATTATTTACTACTGATGACATTCTTGGCCACCTGGCTAAGGTAGTATTTGCTAGCTTTCTCCTCTATGCTGTTCGCCCTCCAGAAGACAAGCTTCTAATAACGATGATTGATGCAGAAACCGAGCTCCCTCTCCTGGAAGCAGTACGCAAAGAAATTATGTAGAATTCCCCTGCTAGGGGGAAGCGGGGGTGCAGTCACGAGAAGGGGTGAGCCCGGGTCTCGGCAGAAGAGTGGAGGGGGACTGGTGCAGTGGGGTGGGGACCAGGAAGAGGGACTCAAGGATCCAGCCAGGTACCCGGCAGACGGAGGTCAGCGGGAGAGGCTCTGCCGTAGGTTTTTTTTTTTTTTTTGTCTTTTTTTGAGTCAAGGTCTCGCTATGCAGTTCAGGCTGGCCTTGAGCTCACTTTGTAGCCCAGGCTGGTCCCGGACTCGCAACGATCCTCCTGCCTCACCCTCCCGAGTGCTGGGATTACAGGCGTGAGCCACCACGCCCGGCATCTGCGGTAGTTTGAACAACTGCTTAAGAAAAAGACTCGCAGGTCGGCTCTTCAGGGCGCAGACTGTTGCCCGCGTTCCCCAGAGATGTTATATCGCCGGCTCGCCGCGGGGGAAGTGGATGAAGGAGCCGAGCTCTGGGTTAAAAAAAAAAAAAAAAAAAAAAAAATATCTGGAAAGCTGCGCATGCGCTCGCGAGGAGGAAGAGGCCAGCAGCGGAGGGAGGTCTGAGGACTCAGAGTTCGTGACTACCCTCATCTTCTCTCTCCGCAGTTTCGTCTTTTTCCTCACTTTGAATTACCGGTAGCCCTGTCCCGCTTTTCACACGCACACGCCCGCCCGCCTGCCCACCATCTTGGAGGGCGCGGCCTGCGCGGACGAAAACGCGAAGGACTTCCGGGTCGCGGCCTTTCGTTGCCTGGGTAACGGAAGCGGGGTTTCGCCGCAGCTTTTGTTAATATTACATATTTGTGTGAAAAGAAGTGCTTTGCTTAGTCGACCCGCGCGAGGCCTGTGCGCTGCTGTAGCCTCTCATCGGTTGTTGCCCGGCGCGCCGGGTCGCCTAGGGAACCGAAGGGCCCTGGGGTCTGACGTCACCCGGCTCGGCCTTGAGGAGGGGGTTGTGGAGGGTGCAGCGTGAGGGGTCTGGGGGCGCAGACCGTGCCTTTGGCCGTCACCGGAACACTACGAGGACCCCGCAGCCCTAGTGTGAACCCAGCCCCGGACACTCGGAGGGGGCGACCGCGCTTGGCGCCAAGACCTGACTCCCAACTTCCGGTGCAGCAACCAGTGAAACTGCAGCTTCTGAGTGTTAGGGCCGCTGGCGGTTACTTAGCGCTGGTCATTCGTTTCTCGCTGGTATTTATTAAATCAGCCATATCGCTATGTAAATATGCTATAAGTAATAGATTATGTCACGTATGTACTCATACACTGTAAGTATGTCAAAATAGCATACAAAAGTAGCAAAAGTCTAGCACGTTTTTGAGTTACCATCCATAAATAGTCTTGATATTTAAATATGCATGATGTGCTCAAAAACAAATCCAAAAGGGATTACTTGCTTTGTAATGTTCTGAAACTTTGTACTTTGCATGTTTTGTATATGTTTGTAACTAGCACGAGCTGTACTTTCTTTGTATTAGCTGCATTAATTCCTATCATTTTATAAGAAGCTTCACTCTATTGCCTGTATCATACTGCTCTGTTTAATGGATTTCATTTATATGCTTTTAAGGAAGTAGCATATAGAATCTCTAGTACGCATTTTAGATTTTATCTTTACTTGAATGCTTTCTCGGCTCTCATGGCCCCTCCTTTCAAAACCCACTTAATTACATGCATTTGAAGAACCTGGTCTCTAAGAACAGGCCACTGTTTAAAACTGAAAGAGGATTTTTTCCCATCTCTAAAATGTTTTAGTGAATGGTGGATCCTGTTTTATTTTAAATGTAGTTAATTTAAATTTGTGTTTTAGTAAATGTTGATTAGGATTGAAATGTGGAAATCCCCACAATACATGTTAAGAAATAATTTATGAGAATTGCTATGATTAATCATTATTCAGTAGGGCACGAAAATAAAATTGTTTTAGAGGAACCTGTGGAATGGGCCCTACATCACTGCAGGATTCAGATTTAGTTCTTGGTATCAATCTTACCTCTACAAAAACACTTTAAATATACAAGTTCCCTCAACTGCAAAACAAAGAAGAAAAGTGAACCAAATATGTTGCTGAGAAAGTTTCCCGAAATGTACATTTCTATGATAAAGGGTACAAAGAACAATGATTATCACAGCTGAAAAGTAAGACTAAGAAGTGCTTTTTATTTTAGAATAGGCATCTACTCGGAAACTGCAGTTGTAGAATGCAGAAGGGAAGAGGAAGAACAAGCCGGATCAGAAGGCGAAAACTCATCCGAAGTTCTGAATCAAGAGGAGGTAGTTTTGTTTGTTTTGGTGGCGGTGATGAAAGAAACAGGTGGTTGATTGCTGTCTGTTTGTACACATAAGTTTTCTGAAAGTGTTCATAGAGGATTATTTCTTAATGAACATTCTTGAATGGTGCCCTTATATTCTTTTAAACCCTGGTGAGAGTAGTATGATTCTATTTAACTCACTGTTTCAGCCTCTTATCTGGAGATGGTGACCCTAGATTTGTGGCTATGGTTGTCTTCTAGTTTATTGTAGGATATCTGTGTGTGGGTGTAAATTCATCACTTCTAACTCAGTGTAACCCAGGCTAAATGAGATATAACATATGAAAGTGCTTGGCCAACTGTAAAGTGCTATGTAAATGGAATTGTTACATGTACAAAAATTAGTGACACTGCTCCTAGTTGACCCCAAATATGTCAGCAGCACCCTGCGCTGGTAGTATCCATCTTTGCCCTCCATAGCCATTGTCCTGCTGGACCTTACCTTTTTTAGGTTAGCTTCTTCCTGTACTTTCTGCTACTTGTACACAAGGATGATTTTAGCTGGGTCTTTGCTGGTTTGCCTGTGCCCTTAATTCCTGTCCCATTTATTGCTGTCTGCTTTTCCAAAGGGATAGCTTCCATGTTAGCCTTTTGGTTAGGAAAGTCTGGGGAGCCTCATTCCCTGTTATGTGAGATCTAATCTTCTGCCTGACATTCAAGTTCTTTTACAAGGGAGCCGCATCTTGGTAGCACGGAATGTTCGGAGTACCACATGTCATCTCTGTTTTCTGTTTCATGAACACACTTCCCATACTTCCACCTCTGCTCTGCCTCATAACTCTCCTTAGACTGGAAGAGTGATGGTGAACATCATAGAATTTTCAGTAATACCAGACAGCCCCCTGCTATGCAGCGTGCCACAGGTTTGCCACCACTGGCCTGTAACATGTTTTCTTTCTCCTTGCTTGTCTACTTTCTCTCTAACCTTCAAAACTGAGTTTTGGTAATGCCATTTTTAATTCTCACTAGTGTCAGCCTTTCCTTGTTTGCCAACCAAACTGCCAGCTTTTTGAGCGCGAGGAACATGTTTGATGTTCTTAGTGGTTAGTATGTGTTGTGTGTCTGTTAGTGTATAGTAGTGGCTCATGAAATGGGCATAATGGGGTCTGCTTATAGTCTCAGCTGCTTGGAAGGCTGAGGTGAGAGGATTGTGGGCAATATGATGATACCCTGCCTTATAAAACAAGCAAACAACATGAAATGCTCATTAATACATTGCTGTTGCTGTCAAATCTATTTTCTAGTTTATTGATAACATAAATAAGGAGGCTTTAACCTTAGGTCATACTTTTTAAAAAAGTTTTGTTGAGGTTTAATTGACATAATGAATATCACCTATTTAAATGTACAATTTGGTATATGTACAGTGCACATACATGAAGCCATCATAACTGTGAACATATCCATTATCCCATGAAATTGCCCTCTTTCCTTTGATAATCCATTATCCTATATCTATTTCAACATTCACTTCTCCCAACCCTAGGAAACTACTGAAATGCTTTCTGTGTCACTATGGATTTGTTTGCATTTTGTAGCTTTATATAAATCACTCAACATACCCTGTTTTTTAAAATCTGCCATCTTTTCCTAAGCATAGTTATTTTGAAATTCATGTTACACATATCAGTAATTCATTCTGCTTATTGCTTAATGTATTTGATGGCTTATTTATCCATCTGATGGTAGGAAGATACAGATTATGTTTTATATATTTTGTGCAAAACGTTTTTTTTTCTGAATTCATTCTCCCTGGTCTAAAAACAGTGCCTCTCAAAGTAACTTAGCCATTGTAAGTCTTCTATGAGCTTTGCAACCTGAGTAAATCAGATTTGAAGTTAGCATTGGGAATAAGAAATCAGCTTGTTCTATATTATTATAAAACCAAGGTATCTTTCATCTGTTTTGCTCAGTACCTATTTATCTTTCCTAATGGTCATTTGTTTTCCCATAAGTACCCTTTCCCTCTGCTGTATACTTCTATTAATATGTTACAAAATCCTCGCATTTTAATTGCCTCTGTGAGTCATATTTTTCTGTGAATTCCTGTGTTCAATAGGAAAATAAGTCTTTTTTTTTTTAAAAAAAACTTGTTTATTTGTGTTTTGTCAGCTTAATTTCCAGATTCCCCACATCATAAACTAATAGAATAGAATAAAAGCTTTTCCTCCCCAACAGTGGATACTAAAATTAATTTTATTTCTTTTTTTTAATTTAAAGAAAAAAATTTGAAACAGAAAGAGGATAGAACTAATACAAATTTCAAAAACAAAACAAAACAAGACAAAAAACAAAATTAGTAACCAGTAAGAAATCACTAGTTGATAATTACATATTTTCCTCTTAGATGTAGTTGTTCCAAGTTACAAAAGTAAAGCCTATAAAGTGCACATCCAAACAGTGAGACTGCAATCAGTTTTGTTCATCCATCCAACAAAAACTTTAACAACATAGTTATCAATCCCACACACTCAAACATACATGCAGTTATATTCTTTAGAATACTTTCTTTTCCTCTCTTTTTTTCCCTTTACAATAACTATAATCCATTCTCGTAAACTACTTAGAAGTTCTACACATGTATAAGTCTCTACACGTATACCTAGCCTTTCTATATTAGAGGGAGAAACAAATCAAAACAAGTCAACAATACAAATTCCTAGAGAAACATGAAATGAAAAGGACATATAAAACCACAATACTAGGTGATCTATGGTAGTTACTATGATGTCTCTTGTTGTTTTCAATAAAATTGTCTATATTGTTAAACTTAGCATTGCATTACACTATTAATAAAATCTAAACATTGGAGATATTATAGGACTTCAGAGGCAGTTAACAATCAAACCAGAATGGGTATCCTATTGAATCTTGTCATCTTCAGAGTAGTTGCCTCTACTCTCAGACTTGATACTCTCAAGCATACCAGATTCAAATAAAATCAGTCAAGATAAAACAGCAATATAACCAATCTTCTCTGGCTTATCTCTGTTATGCTATTTTTCTGTCATTGTTGTTTATTTACTTTTCTCCTTCATTTCACTGTCTGCCCCTTTCTTTAAGGCCTTTCTGCCATTGTTCCTGGAACCCTGGTGATTTTCTTCTCTCTCTCTAGAATGTCCTTCAGTATTCTTTGTAGGGTTGGATTGGTGGTCACACACTCCCCCAGTTCCTCTTTGTCGTGGAAATATCTTGTCTCTCCATTAATTTTGAGAGACAGTTTTGCAGGGTACATCATTCTGGGTTGGAGGTTATTTTCTTTCAGGGCTTGGAATATTTCTCTCCAAGCTCTTCTTGATTTGATGGTTTGCATTGAGAAGTCTGCTGTGATTTTGATGAGTTTTCCTTTATAGGTAATCTGTTTCTTTTCTCTGACCGCTTTTAATATTCTGTTCTTGTGATGAATTTCTGGAATCCTGATTGTTATATGTCTGGGTGTACATCCGTTTTGGTTGTAGCTGGCTGGAGTTCTGTATGCCTCTTATATCTGAACATCACATCTGTTTCCTATGTTTGGGAAGTTTTCCTTAATTATTTTTGTGAATAGACTTTTTATTTCATTTGTATTTGTCACTGCATCTTCATTCACATATTTTATTCTTAGGTTATAAATCCTCTTGTCATCTTCTAGCCTTTGTATTGTTGCTTCCTGGTTCCTTGTTATTTTTAAGAGATCCTTCCTTTAGTGATCATATGTTGCAAATCTATCTTCAAGTTTTGAAAGTTTGTCTTTAGTTTCTGTTAAAAGGTTTTGCCAGCTTTCAATGGAGTTTTTAATTTCCTGATATTTTCTTTGGATCTGTTTCATATGTTCTAGATTTTGTTTATATTCTTCATCAAAGGCTACTCTCCTTTCTCTGTATTCCTCTATTCTTTCATTTGTGTCTACTTTGGGATTACCCAGGACTTCTTTTATTAATCTTCTTATATCTTGCCTCACCTGAGTTAGAATTTCAGATTTAAATTCGTCGATGAGGTCATGGAAGTATTTCTTTATTTCCGATGAGGCTGTCTCTGACATTACAGGTTTGCTGCTCTCAACCTTCTCTGCATTTACCTCTGCTGGACTCACTTTTCCTGGTTCCCCAGTTGGAGACTTTTTGCTGTTTCACTGTGTTGTCATGTTTCTGTCCCCCTTCAGATGGGCGGGTGGTAGAGGTCTCTGGCCTTTCGTATTGCTTACAGTTTTTTTTGCAGTGCACTTTCTAGGGAAGTGCCGGCCCCCAGTTGGCTGCAGATCTGGGAGGTGTACGCTGAGAGCCAGCCCCTCCCCCTACATCAGTCAACCAGTGGATGATTCAGCATGGTTTGTGTGTTCCCTGGGGATGCCACTGGCTCAGAACAGCCTCATGCCGGCTACTGGGTTTCAACCAGGGGCCTGGCCCAGCTCAAGCAGATCCCACCAATCTGCTTTGGACCAGGGGCCATTGATTGACGTGGCCTCGGGTTTTGATTCAAGCCAACTGCCCAACTCCAAAATGTTGTCTAGCTGGTCTTCCCGCTCTGGGGAATCCAGTTCCTGTCACTCACCAAAGTTCAGGCAGCTGGACTGGCTGTTTCCATTCCCTGCCACAGTGCCTCCTCCAGCCGATGGTCTGGAGCTCACCAATCCCCGCTCTTGGCAGGGTGGTGATCTCAGCTCGATCATGAGTCAACTCTAAGATGTGCCTGGTACAGTGACTGGGGCTTGCCCAGCTCCAGCCCTCTGTCCATGCTTCTTTCTTTCTTTTTTTTTTCTTTTTCCTGAGTTTCTTCCTGGGTCATGAGAATTCCTCTCCTTTTGTCTGGCTTTCTCCATGTTGTCAGATTCCAGTGTCTGAGTTGGTTTTTTTTTTCAAAGAGGCTCTCTTATCATGCTACCACTCAGTCAGCCATCTTGCAATTCCTGTGGCCCATTTTATATCCTAAAATTAATTTAATCTTTGGCTGTCACAAGTAAAGCTGCTGTGAACATCCATGTGAAAATCTTTGCCTGGACATGTGGTTTTTTCCTTTGAGCATCTTAGATGTGGAATGGCCAGATCACTTGGTAGGTGTAGGTTTAACTTTTTAAAAGAATCTGCAAAGAAGTTTCTCCCTATTTTATATTCTCACCAATGGGTTATGAATGTTCTGGTTGTTCCACATTTTTGGGAACACTTGTTATTGTTATTGATTATAGCAGTGACAGCGAAACTGTTAGATCTCTCAGTGATACAAACAGCTCACTGTGGCATGCGTGCCAGTTTGCCATCACTAGTCTAATGTGTCCTAGAGGATGTTTCATGTGTACTTGAGAACAATGCATATTCTGCCACAGCTGGGTGATGTTTGTTAGTTCTTCCTGGTTTATTGTGTTGTCATCTTTTTCCTTGGTGATCTTGTAATCAGTTGTTCTGCTCAATTACTGAAACAGGTCTTCAAGTTTCTAGTTATTACTATAGAACTGTCCTTTCCTCCCTGTACTTCTGTTAGTTTTTGCTTCATGTATTTTAGGGCTGTGTTGTTAGATTCATGTACGTCTATAATTATTACATCTTTTTGATGGATTAACACTTTTATCATGAAATGTTCCTCTCTCTGTAGCACCTTTGTTTTAATGTCTTTTTTTGACGGTACTAGAAGAGTCTCTCCAGCTGTCTTGCTGCAGTGGTGTGTATGATCCATCTTTTTCATGCTTTTACTTTTGGTCTATCTTTGACTCTAAAGTGTGTCTCTTGTACACAGGATTTCCTTGGGTTTATTTATCTTTAACAAACTACTTTTTGCCTGGATTTCTTAATTCATTGACATTCAGTGATATTATTTATACTTGGATTTACACTTGTCATTTTATGTTTTGTTTTCTGTGTGTCTTGGGTATCTCTCTCTTTGTTCCTCTGTTTCTCCTTTACAGTGTTCTTTTGTGTTAAATCATTATTTTCTAATATAATGTTTTTATTTATTGCCTTTTCATTATAGTTTTTTAGTTATTAACCATAGTTCAAGAGCTTACCATCTATGCCTTAGCCTGCTCAATTTGTTTTGTCTAGGTCTTAGGCATCTTGGGCCACCATGGCAAAGTGCCATAGGCTGGATGGCTTAAACAATATAAATTTACTTTTCACTGGAGTGGATGCTGGAAAATCTACGATCTAGGAGCAGGCTGGCTGACTTGGCTGACTTGGTGCTCTTCATGGTTGTAGCCAGGTGCATTTTGAGTGTGCCCTCACATAGCAGGTATCTCTATCTCTTCTTCAATTCTTTTTCTTTTTTATAAGGACCTAGGTTTTGTGAGGATTTAAGACGTTCTATGGAGATAGACTCTGTGGTTGTAAATATGCATTCTCCCACCCCCTTTCCTGTAAGCCCCCTTAGTCCTATAATGGAGGCTTTGAAGGCTCCACAGTCATGACCTTATCTAACTGTCCTTATCTCCCTAAAGTCCCTCTTTCCAAACACTGTGACATTGGGGGTTAGGTTGCAACATAGGAATTTCAGAAAGGCACAAACTTTCAGTCTGTCAGTCTTATTTATGTTAGTTGTTCTTAGTAATATTTTGTATTTTTTGATACACAAGCCTTGCATGTTATTAGATTTATCTCTTAAGAATTTCATAGTTTTGATACTACTAAAATAATATTTAAAAAATTTAAGTTTGTGCCTGTTTATTGCCAGTATATGGAAATAAATGTTTGATTGTGATTTTGTAACCTACATTGCTGAACTCACTAGCTTTGTTGTAGACAATACTCCACCTTTTACTTGTGTGATGGTGTCTTCTGAGAATAAAAGTTTTACTTGTTTTTTCTGTTTGATTTCTTTGATTTAGTTTTCTAGACACATTTTACCACTGACCTCTCAGTACAATTTTGAAATGGGGTTGGGGGAACAACCAGACATCCTTGTCTTTTTCCTGATCTTAGGAAGAAAGCTCTCAGTTTTTTACCATTACATATGTCAGCTATTTATATTTTAAAGATATTTTTCACCAGATTGAGAAAATTTCCTTATTAGTTTACTGAGAACTTTTATCAGAATGGATGTTGGATTTTTTATCAAATGCTTTTCTTTATTGATAGAGATGGTCATATGGTTAATGGTTTAGCTGTCTTAGATTACACTACTTGTGGTTTTTTCATATAATTTATTCCCCTTTATGTTAGTCAGATTTTTATCACAGCAATAAAATATGTGAGAAAATCAACTTATAGAAGTGACATTTACAAGCTTGAGGCCGTAAGTTTGATTCCTGGTACCGAAAAAGAAAGTAAAATGAAAAAAAAAAAAGACCAGAAATAACCTTTATTTGAGCCTAGGGTTTTAATTCATGGTCACTTGGTCCCATTGTTTTTGCACCTGTGGTGAGGCAGAACATCTTTGTGAAAGGGTGTGGAATAACCTACTTGGTTCGTGGCTGCTAAAAGACAGTGTGAGCTAGAAAGGGCTGCGCTGGGGACAAGATGACCTGCCAGGGCACACCATCAGTGACCTACTTATTTCCTCCAACTGGGCCTTACCTCCTGAAGTTTCTACCACCACCCAGCAGTGCCATCAAGTTACGAGTTTAACAGCAGATTATACCATTGTTGAGATCAAGGACCATATGATCCAGAGGCCTCCAGAGGCCTTTCCTCTGAGCCCAGCTGAATTGATGGGGCCAAACCTGACACATGGGATTTTGGGGAATATTCCAAGTCTAACCATAATGCCTTACATGATCTGCCTGATACACTTCATCAGAGATATTCTTTTAAAATGATAACCTGATTATACAGTGATTTTAATCACCAATGTTCTTTCCTTTCCTGATTAGTGGATGAGAGCCATAAGCCCGAATTTATAGAGCTAAAGAAGTGGCTGAAAGACAGGAATTTTGAAGACAGCAATTTAACACCTGCTCGATTTCCAGGTAAGGGTGTTGCAGTGGACTCTCCTGACCCTTCTCAGGTGAGGGCCATGTGGAACCCTGGGGTGATTCTCGCAGTGGGATGGGTTTTCTCTGCCTTCCTGCCTTGGAGCTATGCTATTTATTTATACTTCATGTTGGTGTAAAAGTGAATGCAAGTGACTTGCAGAGAGAAATGACAAAGCTATGAAATGAAGTTTAAAAATGGAAAAAGGTAAATGAGCATAGAAGCATAAGTGGAAGCCATGAATATGTGTAACACCTGAACGCCACAGTTATAAAATCTGACACACTTGTCAGGGGCAAGCTGCAGATTGCACTCGTCTTTCTAGCAGCTTGCACAGTGGATAGGATGAGCGACCATGAGCCAAATATTCTGTAAGCTAGACTGCATTGTTTACTGAGCAGAAATTGGAAAGACATTTGTGTGCTTCGGTGAGTGCTGTGTTCAGCAACATCCCTGTGGTGGTTTTGTTGTTCAGACTTGCAGGTTGATGGGATTTTCCCAGGCCCCTGTGGGTAAGAATAGTTTCCCAAAGCAGAGGGAGGTTCCAGAACCAGTCGAGGCGTGTGTTCTCTTTTGGGTGGTGTGGCTGCAGGAGAGTTTGTTGGGGAGGCCTCAACACATCTGTTCTTGGCTGGTTTGTAGCTGTGGTTGGAGGAGAATCCCTGTGTGGGGCCAGTTAGTCGCAGAGCTGCTTCCACAGTCACCTGAGCTGAGACTGATAAACATTCTGCTCTGTAAATGGAATCCTTTATTATGAGGTTAGATTGACATTTTCTTCTGGAACATTCTCAGAAGCTAGACATCTTACTGTGTGTGTGCCTGTAAGGCCACCTTGCTCTGCCCCTGTGTGGGCTAGAGATACCACAGAGTGGGCCAAGATGCTCTTTGAAAGTACTTGGGGCCCCAGTGGCACAGGGGTAGTTGTGTGATTAGGACCCTGAAGTTCTACATCCAGGGGAGGCTGTGGATGGTTCAGCTCACACAGAAATTAGGGTACATTACACTAGCCATTAAAATGATCACTCAGGTACCTACTAGGTAACTGAACTTCAAGCAAATTAACTTTCTTTGCCATTTCTCAAGATAAATGTTTTCTTATGTGCGGCCCTGTGATTACGATTTTGATGTGTGTGAACTTGTTGCCCAGGAGTGAGTTGTGGGGTGACTGTGGGGTTAAATGCTTTATTTGAGCCATGAGCCTAATGAATAACAGAGAATGGCTCCCAAAAATGTGCTGTGGTGAGGTTCAGGGAAGCAAAGGAGGACAGGGTTTTTAAAGGAGAAATGAGAGCTGGTGTGGTGGCGTACGCCTGTAATTGCAGCATTGGGGAGGCTTAGGCAGGAGGATCCATGCAAGTTCAAGACCAGCATGGGCTACAAAGTGAGCTCAAGGCCAGTTTGAACTGCATAACAAGAACCTGTCTTAAAAAAAAAAAAAAAAAAAAAAGAAATGAGGGTTTGGTAAGTTGTTTTGAAACAGCTGTCCTTAGCTGCAAGAACCGGTAATAAGGGTAGCATTCATCCCAGGTCGAACAGATAATTGCTGAGCAAGCATCCTCGTGGAACTATGTTTTGTGCAAAGTTATGATTTTGGCCAAGTACTGTGTGATAGTATGAAGAAATCAGGTGTGAAAACCCTCCCTTGGCCTTCCCTGGCTCCTTTTTGTCTAGGTTTCACACGAGTGACTGCATTTTGGTTCTGAAAATGTTCACAGAGCTGTTTTTTATTAGGGCTTTTCTTTATGTATGATCATGAACATAATTGTCATCTACAAACAGAATGTTTAACTCTGTTTCTTTGTGGCAGACGATGGTCAATGAAAGCCACTGTCTCAGATTACTGTGCTCTGTGGAGTTCTTTGTCAGTTGATCAAGAGAAAATGTCAGGAGTCTTGCTTTAAGATCTTTAGGTCTCAACCTTACCTTGCATTTCAAGGATTATGAACCCATAGGCAGTTCATCTTTAGGGCATTTTCCAGTAGAGCCTTCTGATCCTGTCCTGCCACAAGTCAAAGGTTGAAACACTAGCTTTACCTTTAGATGACTTCAAACTTCTTTCAGTTTTTATTCTAATGGGATCTCTCAGACCTTGAAGTTGTAGTTGGATTTATCCTTTTCTTGTCTTTGCTTCCATAGGTACAGGAAGAGGGCTGATGAGCAAGAAATCCCTGCAGGTGAGAACTGCTCTTTTATCTTGAAACCCAATATATTTTTGCTGATTTGTTTTTGGGGTTCAAATGAAGTGAATTAAAAGTACTTCAGATGTGAAGATGTTTCTCTTACTTGCCTAGTTAATGGATGTGATGTATTTGAATACAATTCTGTCTATGAGATTAAGTTTGCTGTATAGAAGTTTGCATTTCTGTCATTTAAGTGAGTGTGGAAGGAGTCATTCTGAGCTGGTGGACCAGGGCCATGGCCATTAGGGGCCCAGACCTCTTCCCACCCTGTAGCTCCTGGAGTCTCCCCAGGGTTCCTGATTCTTGGGCAGCAGAAGGCAGCAAGCTGAAGAGGAAGGGCAGGCTTTCTCCTTTTGAGACGTTCCAGCCCCATCTGATAGGTCAGTGAGAGATCGGGTGCATGGCTCACTGACTTCCATGGAGGAAAGGTGTGGTCTCCTTTCCCTGGCCATGTGTTGCCAAGTGAGACTGCCACAGGAGGAGGAGAGAAAGTACCATGGGGAGAATCTTGCATATGTTTTTCAGCGCTTTAATTCATGTCTATACTTGTGTGACGCTGGTGTCTGGTATCTGTTACTTTACTTGCTAAAACTGAAAACCGTACTTTTGCAAGTGGTAGAATTAGATTCCTGCTGTGCCAGGTGTGCTGCCCATTCTTAAGCTGGTAGGCTCTGATCTTGTAGAGAAGAGGCCATTGTGCCATCCTTCAGATCAGACCGGATAGCATTTTTGTTTTTGTTTTGCTTTTTAGAGTCTATGTTGCCTAGGCTGGTGTGGCCAAACTCCCAGTTTCAAGTTCCGAATAGCTGGGACCCCAGGAGTAAGCCACTGTGCCTGCCTTCCCTAGGTGAAATTTTCTGAGTGGCATCTACCTGGTCCTCTAGATAGCACTATGAGGGGACAGTGTGATGTGAGCCATCAGGGGGTTCCCACATTCCCTTCTGGTGCAGGGGTAACTGGGAGTCAGCCCATCCTGAAATTTTCCTTTCCACTGGGGTTGTAGAACCTGGTGGTAGAGCAGCAGCCTTGCCTGAGTCTGCCGGGTGGGCTCACTGGTGGCAGTAATTGGGTTATGGGGGCTTCAGTACTGGCTTATGAGGGGTTCAGTAAATGGTCACTCTGTAGATTGTGTGGGGTCAGGAACTTTATAAAATTCCTTCCCAAAGTGTGGCTGTCCTCAGCTTTCTTTCTTTTTGGCAAGGAGGGGCAAATGATTATTTCATTACCTGGGAGTTGCCTGCTCACCACGGACACGGTGATTCGAAGCTCTTTAGGGGCATACATCACTAAGTAAGTAACACCAGCACGCTTATCTGGTGCCAGTGGTTCTTGAAGCCTCTGTCACTGACAAACATCTCTTCTAAGGGACAGTTCATGAACATCAAGCCCCTTGTCTAGCTAAGAAATACCTGAAACGAATGCAAAGGTTTTCTATTTTCAGTTCTAGGAAGTTAGTTCATTGTTAACTGTATTTTTAAGATCTTTAATAGGTTTCCTGGAATGGGGAGTGAATCCTCATCTATCACTTACTAGAAAAATGAAGATAAAATAGAATAATACATGAAAATCACCACCTAGTGCCTTGATTCCTAGTGGCCTAGTGGTTCTTTTCCACCATAGTATGTCTTGACAATTGCTCATTAACTATTTTAATTTTGCTCTTATTTTATTTACACAAATTGTTTTGACATTATGGAAGAATTAGTGTATTTAGGAAAAGAAGAGAGGGGATCATGTGAGAGTTGTTTTCTGGCTCATACATGGTGAGGCTTTGCAGTGGGTACCTGTGAGAACAGAGTGAGTGAGGGTCTCAGCAGAGGGGATATCTAGATGACAGGGGCTGTTCCTTATCATTTAGCTGTAAGCCATAGACGTCTTACCCGGCATGTTTTTGAATAAGGGTAACACAGATTAGACCTGATTATTGGCAAAGCTGCTCCTGGAATTAACATTTTCAGAAGTTCTGAGTAGATTCTCAAGTTTTGAGTAGACTATGTGGCAGTGTAGCAATCTAGACTTTGGAAGAGTAATGAAAACTTTTTCTAAATACATTCCTCTTACATGAGACCTTTTTTAGATAAGTATGCAAAACAAAAATACTTTTATGAATAATCTGTAATAGAGCATATACCTGCAGGAATCAAAGTTTTAGAGCACATTCAGTTTTCAGTCCAAGTTAGCATCATTAAACTTGGTAATGACAGAGAGGTTTAACTTTCTGTTGTCCAGTACGGTGCACATTGGTCACAAATGGGTATTACGTGTTGGAAATACATCTTATCCTACTTAATAATTGAATTTTAAATATTTTTCAACTTTAAATTTCAATTCATAGTTATATTTTTCCAGTCATTACTGTACTGAAGTGTGTAGTCTAAGCTCCTTCCCCATAATATTTTATAATCCTTATTCAGGTGAAGGAAATGCATTTATTAGAAAAGCTCTCAAACTGGAGAAACAGGTTGGAAGTTTTTGCAGATAGGATTTTCTTGTGAATGAATTGGTCAGTTGGGTTGGAGTCTCCTTTCCTGATGTAAATATGTCTTGTTCAGAGAACCTGTATGAGGTGTATTCTGGAGAGGAAAATTTTTATGCTGTCTTGGGTGCATGAAGTCAACTTAGATTACTAAGATTACTTAGATTACTAAGATTACAGTTCACTGGCACCAAGCAGACCTTTTGCTTTTTCTGTATTTTGAATAAAAGCCGTTACTGTAACCAGCTTTTCATTTTACAAGGTGGAAGCCTCCTCCGTCTCCTCTGTTGGCTCTGTGCACATTTTTAGTTTCAGAAAAGCGTGCTGGTGATCAGTCTGTCTGGAAGCCTTACCTGGATATTTTACCCAAGTCCTACACCTGCCCTGTTTATTTGGAGCCAGAAGTGGTGAATCTTCTTCCTGAACCTTTAAAAGCAAAGGCTGAAGAGCAGAGAACTTCTGTGCAGCAGTTCTTTGCTTCCTCCAGAGACTTTTTTTCTTCCCTGCAGCCTCTGTTTGAAGAGGCCACTGACAGTGTGTTCAGCTACAGCGCCCTCCTGTGGGCCTGGTGCACTGTCAACACCAGAGCCGTGTACCTGAGGACTGGGAGGCAGGACTGCCTTTCCTCAGAGCCTGACACCTGTGCGCTAGCTCCTTACCTGGATCTGCTGAATCACAACCCAAATGTCCAGGTGAGAAGCTGACATGGAGATGCATGTTTTCTTTAGAAAGGCAGAATCCAGCATGTAGAGTCCGGGACTTTCAGTGGTCAGTGAAAGCACTGAGAGAGACACTTTTGGCTCCAAGTAAATTTGTTACATCAGCCTACCCCTAATCTTTGTTCCGTAGGCCACTGTCTGTCTTGGCATGCTTTTCCTTTGCCCTGATTCTCCACTCTGCTGTTCCCCTGGAGATCTTTACCATCCACCCGTGGCACAGTCTTTTTCTTACCTTCAGCCAGCTTACATGCCTTTCCATCCTTTCATCCTTGCTAACTTAGCTAGGAGAGCTTGTATTTTTGCTCCAGTCACTGGTTGACTTTCCTACCAAGACTGACATCTTTGAGGTTGGGGCCTTTGTCTTGTTCCTTTTTGAATCCCCAGTGCTCAGAGCAGGACCTGGGAAGAGTAGGTGTTCAACAAATGTTTACTGTGTGGATGAATGTTCACGGGGAACAGATTCTGGGAAATCATGAAAGAATCTTGCTGGATAAAGGCCTGACTGGAGGGAGAGAATTGCCTATCTGGAAGCTCATCTGATGCTGCGTCCAGCGCAGCTCTGGAAGTTCCTGGTGGGGAGGATGGTGGGAGGGTGGAGATAAGAGTGTATATGCAGAAAGCTGAGGTCATGTGGAGCCCTGTCACGCCTCATGGGAGGAAAATGAACTGCACAAGCACTGCAGTGCATTTATGTATACATTCAGCAGGTTGATATCACCTGACACCCCTCTGCCTAGCAACTTACCTGCATGGTAGCGTAGGGGCTTGGTGTTGTGTGGACTGGAGCAGCTTGTTCATGTGGCTCGCTTCAGGCACTTTTTGTTCTCGGGCCCTGCATGTGTGACTGATCTCCAGCTTCAGCTGCTTCCCACAATCTGGAGCCCATTGGGGGCACACTGTGGACCACATAGCTGGGATCTGAACCTGTGACATGCCACCACAGAAGGCCGATAACTGTCCTGTTGAGCCCCCATGCCAGTGAGAGGAGAGCTCGGGGAAGAGTCCTGGCCTGTCCACTTTTTGCTTTTGTAGGAACTCAACAATGGTTAGCCCAGTAGCCTGAGGGGAGGTGAATATGTGTGGCTGATGTTTAAGAAAAAATAACAATTTCTCATTGTAGGTAAAAGCATCATTTAATGAGGAAACTGGCTGTTATGAAATTAGAATGGCTTCAGGTTGTAGAAAACATAAAGAAGTGTTCATCTGCTATGGGCCTCACGATAACCACAGGCTGCTCCTGGAATATGGATTTGTTTCACCCTGCAATCCTCATGCCTGTGTTTATGTCTCAAGAGGTTGGAACCAACTTTGTTATGGTTAAGATAATATTGGGAGATATGGTTATTTTGAGTGTTTTTTTTTAGATACCAAAACCTTCAGACATCCTTGTTTATCATTTATTTCATGCTGCATAAAGCTAACTTAACTTATGGATTCTGATTTCAGTGTTAAAGTCGAAACAGCAAAGCTATTTGCTCTTTGAGGTTAAGGAGAACTGAGGTTTTAGGGCAGTGGGCCAGAAGCCAGAGTAAGAGGAAAACTGCTAGGGAAACAAGTGTATTCCTGGAGGGAAGGAATGAAAATGTTAGTACTGAGGTTCTGTCCGTCACTGAGGACCGGGTATGATATGGGAGCCATGAACGGCAAATATTTACTCAGCACCTACTCTCTTTGGGACAGGGATAGCCACAGGGACAAGCTGTTATTTTGTCCTTGTTTTTGGAGTTTAAACCAATGACCAGATGTTGATTTCATTTTTTTTGTGTGTGTGTGATCTAATATGCCACTTTCATTTATGTATCTATTTTAAAATAGACATTAAATTAGAGAAACAAAAATCCAAATTTAGTATTAAAAACAATGCATAGAAGGCTAGTCCCCTCTTTGGAAGAGAAGCAGTTTTTAAGTAGAAAGGGCTGTGCTCCTCACAGTGCATAGAAGGTAAGCACAGATGAACTTAGAAACTTGGCACGGGCAGTTTGACGATGCACTTCTCATAGTAGAAATAGAAATGGAAAATTAGAAACCATACCTTGCAGGGTGTATTAGAAAACTAGCTTTTGGTTTGGCTTCTTAGTTCAGAATCCAGATAACTTCAAAGTTCATGATTACAAAATAATAGTTATCAAATAAATTAACTTGAGCAGAATTACATTTTAGTTACTTTTACACTCAAAAAATAAATTAGGGGCTGAGGGTATGGCTTGGTGGTGGAACACTTGCCTCACTTGTTCAAAAACAAGGCTTGATTCCTAGCACCACAAACAAACAAAACAAAACAAAATTTAAAAAAAACTGGAAAAAAAAGCCTTTCACTACCCTATTCCTCTTAATAGCTTTGTCAATTTTTGTATATTTATTTTAAGTAGTTTTTGGTTGGAATCATTAATGTCCAGACTATGTCCAGACTATACTGAATTCTGGCTTTTAAAACTCAGTATTATCAAACTTTTTCTTCGGGTTTTATAGAGCCCGTACTATAGTTGGTGGTTATTTTCCAGAAGCGAGCATATCTTAATTCCCTGATTTTGCTGCTTGAGTTACTCAGTGGGTAGCTGAGCTTATGGAAGTTTTGCCCTCTGGCCTTAGATGGCTCACAGCTTGTCCAGGACTGATGATCTCACTGAACTGGGCTGGCAGAGCTTTCTTTTGTGTGAGTTAGAAACACCTTTTAAACATGCACACTGTGACTCAGTTTCTGATGGGAAGGAAAGTCGAGAAGGGGAGACATACTATTCTCTTAATTCCACCCTAAATCTCCGATTTTCTTCTTTTTCTCTCTAATGTAGAAATACTTGTTAAGTATCTTCCATCAACAGATAAACAGATGAACAAAAAGATTTCCATTTTAAAGGATCATGGCTTTCTGGAGTAAGTGTTATAGTTTCCCTCTTGGAATTGCTCCTTCAGGCAATTCATGACTTTCTGTAGGTGTTAGGTCCTTCCTGATTTGTATCAGCTGAGAGGTGGGTGTTTAGCCACCATTTGCTGTCTGCAGTACAGCTGTGCCCAGTTTTTGTATCAAGGAGTGTAAGATGCTTGAAAGACATGGAGGATATAACAAACAAGCCTGAAATTACTGTAGGCAAGAGAGTCTTGTGCTGATTGATGTCTACTGTGTGGTCAGGTGAGGTGGCCCTGGGCTGTTGCAGGCCAGCCTGGTCCTCAGGAGAACTGTTACCTCGTGTCACCAGTACAGCTGCATCATGGCACAGCATGAGGGGCATGTGGCTAGCTAGGTAGTTCCACATCAAATGGATTGTTTTCTGGATAATATCAAATTTTAAATAATCTAGCAACAGTGAGAAAGCAGTCTGGCACTGGTGCTTTCTGTTTGTTTAATGGTCCAAGATAATCTAAAGTCTTCCTCATTCATCTCAGTGTGAACTGAAAATTGTGCCCTCTTGCTGTGGCCTCTCAACCAAGTTCTGTCTCTCACTAAAATTGGTCAGAAAGTAGCTTTTTACTTTAAAAAACAATGAGAATATTTTCTGTTCCTTAGGATTTATTAAGTACTTGCACTTATTTATATTTTTGACCTAGGTTGCAAGTAACAATGTTTTGTGGCCCCATTTAAAAAGAAATGTTTGACTCTTTAGCTGTTTTTCATGGTGTTAGGACATAAAATGACAGATTATTGCCATTTGTTTTTCTACTTCAGAAATTTGACGTTTGGGTGGGATGGACCATCTTGGAGGTTACTCACAGCTCTGAAGTTGTTATGTCTGGAAGCTGAAAAATTGTAAGTTCCACATGAGTTGGTCTTAAGCTATTGCTATAGTCTGTATATAACTTCAGGGCATTTTAAGCTTGGATTTAGATACTCATCCCGAGAGGAAAAAGGCTTGTCATCCTGTGTTAGTGTTCCTTCTTTATGTAATTCGCTCTTGTAGGGTAGGTTTCCTTCTGCATTTTAACCACTTCTGGAATTGTGCTTTTAGAGTCACAGTCAGGGTACCAGGCTCTGAGGATCTTTCGGTCTCTCCTCAGATAGTCCCCTTGGTGACCTGATGTTTCTTGTTCAGAGGAAACACTGCCAGCCCCATGAGTGCAGGTGCTATTCAGGGGCAGGCTGCCTTTTCCTAGCTGCTGACTGTGGCTTCCCCTGTGCTGCCCTGGGGCAGATCCAGGGCCCCTGCTGAAGGAGAGGCCTAGTGGTTTCCTGGAGAGGCCAGTGTGAGGAGCGCCTAGGGAGGACAGGTGTCATAGGCTCCTCCATGTGCCCCTGAAGCCATCAGCCCCCCACATCCCAATCAACGGCTATCAGTCAGCACCTAGCCTGGGGCTGGTCAGCTCCCTCTCGTTCTGTCCAGTGTGGTGGGAGCACTTCCTGAAGATGGTAAACCTGATGGTTAATGTTGATGTCCACTTGATTGAATTGGAAAAGGTCTCGGAAATTAAGTACACTTTCACATGTATCTGTGTGGGTATTTTTAGGGACTTTCTGCATATCAGACAGCAAATAAAGTGAGGAATACCAATTCTGGACATGGGCAGCAGTAGCCTATGAGCTGGGGGTGTAGACTGAAGAGAAGTGGAAGGAGGAAGCCCCCATCTCTGCTTTTTGGTTACTTTGGCTCCTTGGTGGCTTTGTGAAAAGCAGCGTTCTTCCACGATGCCTTTCCGCCATTGTGTTTCTGCCTTGCTACAGACTCAAAAGCAATGGAGGCAGTGGACCAGTGACTAGAATCGAGTCCATGCACCAAAATAAAGCTTTTCTTCTTTAAGCTGTTTATGTCAGTTGTTTCGTCACAGTGAGAGGAAGCTGACTATCACACGAAATTGGGACCAAGAAGAAGGATCATTACTATGAATATACCACATCATATAGATCAGAAGCTTTGCATCTGGTTTGAGGAGTTTGCAAAGGTTTAAAAATGTAGGTTGCAGAAGCTCTATGATGTAAGTGGAACTTCATTCTAGTGGGAGCTCAGGAACTCAGAATGTTGGTAGAAACGGGTACAGTGAAGGCTATGCTCTTGAGGTTTTAGATGTGAAGGAAGACTCTAAAATTGAAGCAGAGGCCATTTGTGTTACATTCTGGCAAAGAACTTGTCTATATTTTGTCCTTGTCCTGTTACTTTGCAGGGGCTGAATATAATGGTGACTAGTTTATTTGGTGGAGGAAATTTCAAGGCAGCAAAGCATTTGGGTGGTGGCTGCTTTTAAGTCAGATTTTCAGTGAACAGGGAAAGCAAAAAGCAGAGTGAAAAGATCTGAAAAAATTGCAGTTTGCCCATTAAAGATGCATATGTAAAGTTGGGACCAAAGAAGGTGTGGTTGCTGCTGTGGGTGCCGTCATGAAAAAGAAATTAAGTATTGTGCCAGCTCAAAAAGAAAGATACCTTGGGGGCCTCTCAGGAATTAGCAAGACCCTCCTTCCAAGGGCCAAAGATGGAAAAGAGTAAATCTTTCATTGAAAAAGCCTCTGGGACTCTGCTCAAGCAGGGCTTCCTAGGAAACTGGTTTCCCAGGATTCATTTCACCAAGCTCAGGTAGTAAGACCATGCAGGCATGGTCTAAGTGGGCCTGGCTACTGCATTTGGTGGTGGCAGACCTTGACATTGTACACGTGGTGCTGGTTTTGCAGGCCTGCAGAATGCAAGTGTTTTGGGGCCACAGATACTTCCACCTACATTTCAAAGGAAGACCTGGGACACCAGACAGTGTGTGTGCAAAATTAGGACCCCTGCAGGCAGCACCTGGGCAGGTGATTCATGAGGCTAAGAATGTGCTTGAAACTGCAGTAGAGACTCCAAGAAGTTAGAGATGCCAAGAATGTTGAATTTCTATGGAGAAAACTGAAGCCACACCCACTGAAGAGGTGGCTGTGCTGCTGTTGACAAGGCTGGAGGAATAGGACTGCCCCAGTCCTTTGGAGCTCACATCCATGGATTCTGGACATGGATTGAATGTTTGTCCTGCTCGAATATGGTCTTTCTCTTTCTCCTTGCTACTTTCTCCTTGCTTCCTTTACTCCTTGCTACTTTCTTATTACTGTCATACGGAATGGGAATATTTACCCTGTACCTGTCCTGCCATTGCGTGTGTGTGTGTAATTTGCTTTTACTTTTATAGGTGCTCATGGCTAAGAGTTTGCCTTATATCTCAGATGAGACTTTGGATGTAGGCTTTTGAGCAGTTCTGGAGCTATTTAGACTAGGGCTTTTTAAATTGTATGCATGATGTAGTTACATCATGTTAAGTAGAATTATGGCCTTGTGATTGTCTTTATTTGGAGATATAGTGGTTTAAAGAGATATAATTCGGTGTCAAACTGACAAGGGGTAGACTTGTGATGATTGATATTGATGTCAACTTGATCGGATTCACTAATGCCTGGAAAATTGGTAGAGCATGGTTCTAAGTGTGTCTGTGTGTTTCCAATTATCCAGAGATGATTGGCATGTGGGACAGCAAACTGAGGAGGAGACCTGCCCTGAATGTGGGTGGCACAGTCTGGGGTGGAGTAGGGGGAGCAGATGAAAGGAAAGCAGAAGGAAGAAAGGAGAAGGACTGGAAGTGCATGCTGTCTCACTCACACTTGCTGTCATTGTCTCTCTCTGTTTCCCAGCTGCTATGAGATGAGCACCTTTCTTCCACAGCGCATTTCTGCCACATTATCTTTGCCTTGCCACAGGTGTAAAGGCAGTGGAGCCAGCTCACCCCAAATGAAGCTTTTCTGCCTTAATTTATTTCAAATATTTTGTCATAGTAATGCAAAGCTGACTAATGGAATGGATTAAATGAGATAGCACTTAGAAGTAGCCCTAAAACAGTTCCTGCAAATGTTTTTGGAGATGAGACCTTTTAATACAGAAAAGATGGAAATTAGATCAAGTTGGGAATTAAAGAGCACAGGTAGGGCATTAATTAGGGCTTCCGCTCAGGCCAAATGGGTGCAGCTCAGGAGACAGAATCTCTGGCTGCTTCCCCAGTGTTGATGTGGGAAGTGCTTTTCAGGACATTAAGACAGGAAAAGGATGTGGTGTTTGTTGTGATGAGGGAGAGAGATAAGCTGATGAAAGCAAAGCATATTCAGGTGTTTTGGAAGTAGGTGGAGCTCTTTGAGGAATTTGAGTTCCAGCTCTGTTTACTCATTTTGTAGTTTCGTGTTTCCAGTCACGGCTGCTGGTGGGTATCTTTAACCATGAAGCTAGAGGAGAAAGACAAGGGGAGTCTAGGTCGTTAACTCTGTATCACAGTTTTGAACAAAACATTTCTTAAATGATCAATATTTTTTTACATGCAGAGCTGAGTAGAATCTGACCTAAAGGTTGAGGCAACAAAGGACAGAGACAGTGTAAAGACAGAGATGCCAAGCATTACCATCTCGTTCTGTTTTCCCATTGGACATCTGCAGGCTCATGAGAAGAGTCAGTGTTTAAAAGAAAATGGTTTTCAAGTCCTTGAAAAGTAACCTGGGTCGTTATCATCATAACCCACACATCAGAGGCATTATCTATAGCAAGACTAGTGGGACACTAGTATTGTCCAGCTGTGTAACTGCTAAGTTTCATGATTTTTAAGTCAACTGAGAACGAGTGTAACTAGGTTATTTAGGTTTCTCCTCGGTGGCATCAAGGGAGAGATCATTATGATGGGACTGTGATTCTGCTCTAGAAGAATGAACATGGTCTGAAATCGTGTTGTCTGAATTGACTTCGGGGCTCACTGAGGACAGGTCATGGGATGAGAGTTTTTCCTGGAGCTGGTCCTTGCTCAGGATGCCTGCTGTAGTGGATAATCCTACTTTTGCCTTAGGGACTTGGGAGTCAAATTTCTCCCTGGTCTCAGTGTCAACAGTACTGATAACCCTTGGATAATGTAGGTTTGTATAGTACAGGTTTACTTCTATGTGGGCTTCATTTTGGAAATTTGTGGTAATTTTAAAAAAATCACAGATGAACTACAAATCCAAGAAATACTGAAAAGATTAAGAAAAACTGAGGTATGCCATGAATGTATAAAAATGTGTGTAATTTTTCTATTTTATCATGTATTACCATAAAATATATACAAATCTACTATGAAAAGTTAACATTTTTGAAAACTTACGCACATGAACACAGACATATATGGCACCGTATGTAGTCAAGAGAAATGTACTACATCATAACTGCATAAAATTAACTGCAGTACCTATGGCGTTACTAATAATGTAGCCACCTATGGTTGTCACTGCAGTGAACTCAAGTGCTTTTGAATTTCTGCTTTACTTACCCTGTAATGCTAACCATCTCTATCAAGGCAGCTGTCTCTAGTGATAGATTGCTCATTGTAGTAAACAGTGATCTTTTGGGTTCTTATGGATTCTTCATCATGTATAATACACATACCATACTAAGTATGTATTGGTGGACTGAGTATATGGTTGTTAAGGCCTCCAGTCAACAGCAGGCTCTTAGCAGTTAAGTTTTGGGGAAATCAAAATTATACACTGATTTTCACCTGTGTAAAATGGAGGTCGGCTTGCCCAGCTCAAGTTGTTCGGGGTCCAGGTAGATGTTTTCACTCTCAGTGCATGCTATCTTTTTACCTTACAGACATGGTGACTTGTCACTGGTATGTTTGTTTCTTCCCATTGTAAAAACTCAGGCAAAGTTTGGTCTGTTCAAATGCGCAGGATTCCAAGACCTGTGATTCTCCACTGACTATTTCCTGGCTGTATCTTCTTTGTTTTCTGTCTTTCATTTTTCCTTTGTCTTGTTCTCCCCATCATTCATCTTATGTAAAGTTTTACCTTGTGTGAACCCATGGAAGTGTCCTTAAATCCTTCTGGGACCGAGGTGTGAAGTTAGCCCCACCTGCCCGAGCCCACTTCCTGCTGCTGTGCCTGTGTTTCTGTGGAGTGATCTGCATGGGGAGAAAGGCTTGTCCATTGTAAGTGTCCCCTTCCACCTGCAGAGCAGTTTATTCCAGGTTGTCACATGTTAGAGAGACTTCACTTGAAGAGAAGAAAGCTCTGGAGCCTGAGCTCCTTTCTGCTCTGGGCTCGCCTTCCTGCCTGGTCTCTTCCTTCCTCTTCTGTCTTTTGCTTATTCCCACCTGGAGGATGGGACTTCACTTTCGTGTGTGCCAGGCTCAGGGTTGTGATGAGCACCCGATCCCTGGCTTTTCAGTCCTGGTTACTCCTCTCATGTATCCCTTGACCTTCTGCAGGAGCCGCCAGTGGCATGGAGGTTTTGGGAGATTACTTATGGAAAAACTTTTGTTACTCTCCTGTGAGAGTAGGAAAGTCTGTGTATTGTGTTGCAGATGAAAGTTGTCTTCATTTTTCAAGAAGCCCGCTGAAATCATTAACCATTTTGGTTCTAGTACTTGCTGGACAAAAGTACTTCTTGGAGAAGTAATTTCTGATACAAATGAGAAGACAAGTTTGAACATAGCACAGAAAATATGTTGTTATCTCATAGAGGAGACCTCTGCTGTGCTTCAAAAGGTATGTTTCTAGATTATTACATCTTTTTAATTGATATCTAAAAACTGTATATATTTAGGGTATGCAACATGATATTTTGATAGATAAATATAATATTACTATGGAATGGCTTTAATCAAGCCTTTTAACATCTTCACCTCACATACTATTTTTTTGTGGTGGGAACCCTTAAAATCTACTTTCTGACCACTTTTCTAGTATATGGTATACATATTGTTACTAACTGTAGTCATACTGAGGTATGTTAGGTCTGTGGAACATAACCCTCCTATCTAGCTGAAATTTTACCAACATTCCCTCATCCCTCTTCTACCCCAGTATCTGGTAGAAGACTTCTGCTCTCTTGTTCCTGTGAGTTCAACTTTTTTTTTTTACCCCATGCATGTATGGGAAAACATAATTTTTATCTTTCTGAACTTGGCTCATGTCATTTAACATAATATCCTCCTGGTTCATTTATGTTGTCAGAATTTCTTTCTTTTTTTTTTTTTTAAGACTGAACAGTATTCCATTATGTATATACAGCACACTTTATTCATTCAGCCAATTCATGGGCCCTTAGATCATTTCATGCCTTTGCCTACACCTTTAAAGAATTAAATGTTAGAGCATGATTTCTTAGTGCTAGATTTTAAAGTATTCTTTCCCTTTTATGTTTTAATTTCATGAATGTTTTAATTAAATGAGAAGTCAGATCATTTTTATGAAGATTTGGCTGGGATTTACAAAAGTCATTTTAATGAACCTTGAAGCCACGTGAACAAAGAGCTACAAAAGGAAAGTATTTTTTGAGGTCCCAGAACAAGCAGCTTCCTAGAGATAGAGGATACAAAGAGGGGCTTGGGGCAGAGGGACTAGGGTATTAATTGTTACAGAGTTTGTGTGTGTGGAGTGATAAAAATGAATTATAAAAGTGGTTATAAAATAGTGTGAATGTATTTTATGGTATGGAATTGTGCACTTAAAAATGTTTAAATGGTAAATTTTAGATGCATTTATATTTATTTACTATAATAAGAAATAGCTTAAAATAACTTCCAGGTTTCTCACATGAAGCATGAAAAGGTGTCTCTGCTGACCCAGCTCGCTTTGGTGGAAACACTATGGACTGAAGAGCTGAAGATTCTCAAGGCCTCTGCTGAGACCCTCAGCAGTTTGCAGACCACTCTTATTTGACTGCTGCTCGATGCCTTTGGTCACTTCCTATGGTGGGTGCGACTGAAACCTTTTTCAAACCACAGATGGAATAAATTGATTTTACATAGAATCATCGGCTCCTATTTACATAGAAATGATTACTAGAAATGATTCTATTTGCATAGAATCATTGGTTGAATGGTTTCTTATTTAAAAGATAGGTCTGTAAGCCTTTTCTTTTGACTTTTCCAACAAGTAATTGAACTTTTAAGAGCCTCTTCCTGAGACGCAGTGGTGGCCATTGCTAAGACAGGGAAGGGCATCTGCAGGGGCAGAAGAGGTTCTAGGGTTGGGGGCTGTGAGTGAGGTCGTGTGTACCATCTGAGTGCCACTTCTAACTCTACAAAATAAACCGCAGTGCTGCAGGAAGTGGGAGGGGGATCCTAAACCATAGAGGGGAGGGAGCTGAAGCCAGCTCGGACTCCGGCTGTGGTCTGTCCCTGTGTGTCCCGCTGCCTTCCTTTCTGACCACATCCTTGAAGAGTGTGACAGCTTGTGCTTTTCTCACGCTCTGATACTGTCGGATTAAAGGGCAGCTTGGCAGCTGGTGGCTCTGGTATCTGGTGTGGGAGCTCAAGGCATCGCTGACCCTGCCTAGGTGTTTTGGACCTTCCCTGGGAAGATGGACTGGGTGGGTATGGAGGAGTCTTCCTGGGAGGCCCTGGGAACACCCATGAAGACCAAATTTTCCGGCCTGAGTTAGGCCTTATCGCTGCGTAATTTGGGAGAAGGACTGACCCAGCCATCTGCTGTTTCAGCTTCGGTCTGGTCTCTCCTGGGCAGCCCTTTTCACTTTGGGAGCCAGGCCATGTCTTGGCCAGTGGTGCCTCAGTGGCACTTCTGGGCCATTGACTTAGAGCCAGGGTGACATTTTGGTCTCTGCTTAACTCTTGTTCCTTTTTTATGTCCCTCAGACCCAGGGTGAGGACAAGGGCTTTCTGCTTCAGAGCTGTTGAGTTCCGTGTAGTCTTAGGAAGCCCTTGAGGACTCAGAGTCTGTAGGTGGCCGTCAGAGGACGGCTCAGGCAGACACTGCTGCCAGAATCTTCTTCCCTGTGACATTCCTGTTCCCCAGAGTGCCAGTCACTTTCTCACTGAGCACAACAGACCTAAATGAACGGCTGCCGCCTCACGGGGCAGGGTCTGAACACACGGTTTCGGTGGTAGAGCGTGACTGTCTTTCCCTATCGTATGCAGAGCTCATGCTGATTATGTTTTCAGCAGCTGGTGTGTGTCACGCTCTGCCACACTGGAGGTCAGTAGACGTCCTACGGAGGGCCAGATAGTAACTATTTCAGGCTTCGTGGGTTACACAGTCTTTGTCCCCCCTGTACTGCAGAGCACCCATGGAACAGTATGTAAGCAAATTGCTTGGCTGTGTTCCATTGAAACTTTGTTTTTAGTGAAGTTTGCTGATTTCTGTGCTGTCCCAGAATTTTTTTCCTGTCTCCTACTTCCCTTATACCTTTTTTCAAGTTGAAAGTCCCCTCTGAGCGTCGAAATCTTTACAGGCATCACATGAGAATTGTTTTAGTCCTCCACAGTTAGGGACAAAAGCCATAATGACAAAAAGTAACTTCTCAGATACATTTACCGCTGACGTTTTATCATTTTATCACAGCCAATCTGAAGAATGGTAATAACAGACTTTCAGTGTGTAGTCATTGCTTAATATCTTGCCTGTCTATATGACTGTCTGCCCATCATCTGTCTGTCTGTCCATCCATCTTATGGATCTTGCCTGTCTTTGTGTTTGAATGAATGAAAGCACAGGCCCTCTGGCAAGAAATCTGCCAGAGCCTGAGGCCCACAGGGAGAACTGCTGTGTCCAGGCCTTCCTGTCTCCTTGAGGTTTTTTTCTGTTGTTATCTGGAATCAAACTCAGGACCTTGAGCTTCCCAGGCAGTTGCTTATGCCGCTGGTCTGTATCACCAGCCTCTTGGTGTGTCCTTACGGAACTGTGATTGGGGCTGCAAACCTGTCTGTCCCCATTTGGGGAGGCCCAGTCTGCAGAGCTCTTTATCTGGTGCCGTTTTCTTCCCTATTCTTGAATTACTACCCTCCACACGCACACTCCTACTGCACCTTCCCCACCAATAAATTTCTTCCATTCTGATTCTCTTTCTGCTAGTGCCTCCAGTGTACCCGAGGTCCTGCTGAGCTGTGGGTGGTAAACCTCCAACTGCCAAGGACCTGGGGGACAGACACCCTGCCGTGAAGGGAGATGTGAGGCACTCCTCTGTAATCCTCCAAGCTAAAAATAGAAGAGGCCTCCTAGACTAGGGCCTTGAGTGTTCTTGTCTCAAGATGGAGTCTGACAGTCACCTTTTAGGAAATTGGAGCCGTAGTTCTGTGAAATGGCTCTTTCTACCCCGTGTACCTGCCTGCTGCCCTGAGGGGTCCACCGAGGGCCAAGCAAGTACCAAAGAAGGTAATTCATTTCAGCTCTGCCTTGGGAAACAGCAGCTACAGACTCATGTTGGCAGTGGGTCTCCCCCAAGGGGAGAACATAGCAAGACCCCTGTTGATTTGTTGGCTGGCATTTGAACATAGGAGTTTTGTCAGAAATTCTACGCCTTGGACCATTTGGAAAAGAACCTTTATTTATTTATTTTTTGGTACCAGGGATCCAACTCACGACTGTGTGCTTGCTAGGCAGGTGCTTATGCCACTGAGCTAAATCCCCAGCCCCTAAGAACCTGCTTTAAAAGACCCAGAAAGAAGTGGGTGAACTAAAGGGAAGAAGAACATGAGGAGGGGAGAAGGACATTTAAGGATTTTTCTACAGCCCTGCCTGAGTCCCCCACACAGCGTATATGACAACTCCGGTCTTCCCCCTCCCCAGCATAGCTGGCAGACCGTATGACAGGCTAGTGTCCCCTACAGACAACCTTCTGCTGTCTCCACTGCTGCCCCACTCACCTTCCGGAGGCCTTTTCTCTGTCATCATTTGTTATCACCTTAGTTTCCTTAGCTTTAACCTTAGACTGTAAGTTTAAAAAACACAAAACAGTCGAATTTAATAAAAAATGTAAGGTTATCTCTTTGTGCTCACAGAAGATGGGTATAGTCAAAGCAGTACATAACAAGTGGTGTCCAAGATGTGGAGAAATTAAACCTTACACACCGCTGGTTAGGAGGTAAATGTTGCAGCTGCCTTTGAAAGCTTGGCATTTCTTGAAAAGGATGAACATTGAGTTACCTTTCGACCCCACAGTGTTGTCTGATGCGTTTTTCTTGGGTTGCATCTCCCCAAGAGAATTGAAAACACATTTACATAAAAAACTGTCACTGAATGTTTATAAGCAGCATTATTCACAAATGTCAAAAGCCCAAATGTCCACCACAGTATGATTAGATAAACACAAGGTAGTGTATTAAATGGAATACTACTCAGCCATAGAAAGGAGTGAAGTACTGATACATGGTGCAGCATAGACGAACTTTAACAACTATGCCCAATGGAAGAATCTGGTCACAGAAGGACACGATAGCTTCATTTATATGGCACTCCCAGCTGAGGATCATCTCCAGTAGACAGTGTCGGTGAGTTCTTTGGTGGGAGTAGCAGGGGAGATGTAGTGATGAATGCAGGGTCACAGCCTTAGAGCACAGGGTTTCTTTTGGAGTTTCTGAAAGTGATGGACATGGTCTAAAGTTGATCTGGGACACAGCTCCGTGAGACTACTAAAGCCCACTGACTTACACACTTGAATGGTTTTATATGAATTTTAGTAAAGCCATTAAAATATAAGGTTAGTATCTAACTGAGAATTATATTCCTTTTCTTCAGGAAGTTTAGAAAGGCTTATCACAGATTGAGAATTTGACAGTGATGGTGACAGTGATGACGATGGTGAAGCCCCGACAATGTTAGACTCATTCTGTCACCTCTTTTAATCCCGATTTGCCAAGTTTTTCCTGATCTTGTAAGTGTGGGAAATTGAGAGCGGTGGAGTTTTTACTGAGTTAGGATTCAGGGCTAGGATTTGGACCTGTGCTCCTGGTGTCCTATATTAAAGATGGCCTTGGTGAGAGGCACACTCAGGCTTAGCTGGGCACCTCAGTCCTGTGTAAAATCAAGTGTGGCAGGATTGGCTGGCTTGAGGAAGAAACTGGGAGGGCTGGGGTGATATGGTCCTGCCGTCTGAAAGGTACGCTTCTGCCTGCACAGTCCTGGCCTGCCTGTGATAAGCAGAGAGAATCATGAATACATAGGAGCCCATTTTCAAAAAACAACAGCCCGTTTCCCAAGACTACCTGTGACGTGTTGTAGAAGATGAAATAGGCTCAGAGTGGCAAAATTATGCATTGGGTGAGTGCAGAGCTGCATGGGGTGGTGAGGGGAGATTTCCTGGTACAGGCGATTGGAGACTTTACTGGGATCACTTCCTTGATCAGAAGCAGCCAGACTGCATGACCCACTCAGGCCCACTGAGTAAGAATCTGTAGGGAAGGGCCCAGGAATGGGTTTCAAAGGGTCCCCGAGAGACTTCAGTCTACACTGTTGGCAAACCGCTGGTGTAGCAATTCCACAGGAGCCCCAAGGGTTCAGTTTGTCTTTTGCGGGCTCTTGGTGGCAGTAAGCATACTTGACCCTGACACCTTGTGGTGCTGGGCTGGTCCCCTCAGTGTGGTCAGCATCGAAGGAGAGGCCTGACCAACTCCTCTGACTTCCTCTTTTTGTAGCAGCCCAGAGAAGCTGAGAAATGTGCTGGGACCATCGATGTAGGATCAGAACTCCTTCCCACCCATCCTAATGGACTTTCCTCTCTCCTGCCTCCTTCCCCCAGACTGTATATCCACATCCCTCCCAAAGGAGTTCCCCAAATGCTCTTCCTCTACAGAGGAACCAGAAAGTTCCAGCAGAGTTGGAGTGGGGAAGGAGGGAAGTGGTGGGTGCTTCTAAAAGAGAGGGAAATGGCCCAACAGCTGCCGTGTCCTCCCTGCTGTGGCTTATTTGTGTCCCACTTCCTCAGTTAAGGTCACAGAGCTTCATGCGCAGGCTGCTAGGAAGTCTGTAGGCCAAGCCCTCTCCTTGCATTTCCTCCTGGGGACAGTTCTATTTTAGTTACAGCCCCTCCAGGACAACCTATATCTCAAAGGGCAGTAGCTGATAGTAGGGCTGAGTGATCCCCAAAGGAAGACCTTTTCTCATTCCCGAGGAATTTATCCTGGGGCAGAGCTGTCCTATTGACCTTTTCAGCAGCTCTTGCAATTAGCCTTTGAGAGCTTTCTTGTGATGCTAGAACCCAGATACTCCCACCACCCTAGACTTAGAGGACGAGGCAAAGGCCAGGACCACGAAGAGCCTACTTAGCAATTACTGGGGCAGTGAATAATTCTCGTTCCAACTGTGCCCTTATTGAAAAGGGAGACAGTGTTTGAAGATAAAAGGGAGTTCAGAATGTCACTAGAAAAGCAGGTCAGGACACAAGCAGTGTGGGAAGCAGGCAGTGTAGACCTTCGCCTCTTAGGTTAGTCCTCAAGTCTTGCTTTATTGAGTATCTTTGCCTCCTAAGCCTCAGGCAGTGGTCCATAGTCTTGTGCGTTGGAGCCACATGTGAAATTCTGAAAAACCCTGGGGTCCTCCCTCAAGAGGGTCTCACTGAATTGCTCTGGGATAGACCAAGTGTTGGGGGTCATTAAAGCTCCCAAGAGAGCCTTTGTGAACCTCTAGGAGCAAGGGAAAGGGGCTTAACTTTTTCTGGCTGAAACATTCTGGTTTCAAAAACCTTTAATTACAGTAGTTTTTGGAGGCCAGATAGAAGTGTCTGTTCCTATGGTGCTTCATAAATCTTTTAAATAGTATCAGTTGATGTGTACACAGCAATCCAGAGACCAAATGCTTTATCATTTGACTCAGCAAATACAGTTAAATATAAACACCGAATCCACAATAGATGATCAATACATTTTAGTTTAGTTTTTTTTTTTTTTTTCACAGTATCCTTTGAATGTGATCCACACCCCTAAGTGTCCTGAGTGTTTGGATCACTGCCTAAAATGTATATCCTGGGACTTTGTGATGTCCTTGAGCCACTTCTACTTTAGTGCACTAGATGGCGCGAGAGGACCATCTAGTTGGGGATGCTGATTTGGACATTCACTCCATGGAATTCAATAACAGAAGCTATCCCCCCCCCCCCAAATATGAGTAGAACCCCAAAAGGAAAAAGCAGCTCTCTCTGTTGTCACTGGGATCAAATGCAGACGTTCAGAATTTCCTTTGGGCAACTGGATCTCCTTGAGTGAGAAGCAGGCAGACAAACAGTAGCTTAAGGCGACAGGGGCGGGGAAGAGGACTGGCCAGGTGGGTAGGGTAGTCCAGAGGCCTGGGCGGAGGAGAGGCAAGTGATTAAACTCAGGAGCAATCCTGTCTGCCAACAGACAAGCCACAAGGAAATGCATACACTTAGCACTTTCCTCTGAGGAGTTTCTCATAGGTTTTAATTTCCATAATTTAGAGCAGGTAGAATCAGGTCTACCTCACAGGCAGGTAGAGAGAGGAATCTTTGTTAAGGAGTTAAAATTAGTCACACAAACAAAGAGGGGCTTATAGCTCGTCATCTGCCAAATATCGCTAAAATAAGAAAGTGGTCATTTTGTGGGGAGCTGGGAAGAATCCATTTCCGCTGGCCCACCCGCTGTTGGAGGTGCACATTTGCTCCAGGGTGCCCATGACTCCTCTGCTTGGGGAAAGTCTGTCCTTAGCCATGGCTCTTCCTGAAGCTACAGACCCTGTTGTGGGGGAATTAGCACTATATCGTGTTGTGGATTTGTGCTGGTGGTCTCATTGGAAGTGATTTCTTCTATCTGCTGGACTTTCTCATGTTTCTATCATGTTGTAGCTCCATGAATTTAATGTGGAGACGAAACCTCTAATCATGATTTTTCTTCTCCTCCCCTACTTCTTGCTATCTTACACATTGTGGCTTTGTCTTCTGTAAAAGTTTGTTTCCGACTTGGCACATTGATTTGGACAGTACTAGCAAAGACACTGGGCTCTTTGTACCCATCCCATCATTTTTGGGTGGTTCTCTCTGATCCCCCTTACACAATGCTGGAGTTCTGCTTTTCAAAGTGAGAGTAGAGAAAACTATACATTCCTGTTTATCTGACTGGGGTTGCCTTACTGGTGATGCTGGTTGTGTGTTTGGGACTCAGATGTTGCTTGAGAGCATTCCACTTGGAATGACAAGGGATTTTTTATTGCTGTGTTTCAACCTTCAGAGCCAGTAGGTACCGCATAGCTGTGGTTCACCTGGACACACCTATAGGCAGGAATTTTACAAGGTAGAAAATGTTCTGTTGGCATTCAGAACACAGTGTCTCTAAGACTCTAGGATCAAAACATTGGCAGTGGGCAACTTCTAGGCTTCTTTCTTTTATAGGCTGTAGAAGGGGCCCTGCTGCTGAAAATGTCCCAGGAAGTGAAATAAACACTTTCAGCATCTTTTCTGTTCTTTCTTCCTTTTTTCCCCTGCTTTTTTCAGGTTACTTGCCTTAGCCTCATTCCTCAGAGGGTGATCCACAGACAACAGCGTCAGTAGTACCCAGAGCCCGTTTCAGCCAAGGATCTCAGACCCCCCAGCTTCCTGGGCCCACTGAGGCAGAGCTTGCATGGGAACAGTTTCACTGCTTGGTACAGAAAGCTGTGCCTCAGGAGTGTGGATGGCTCTAGGAGTCCAGCCAGTTTTGGGGATGTACCACGGAATCCACATCTGTGGATTCAGCCACCTGTGGATAAAAAACATATTCAAAAGAAAAAAAAACTTGCATCTGTACTGAACACGATGTTGTCCTTGTCATTACCCCCCAGACAGTCTAACACCTATTTACATGGCATTCACAGTGTATTAGGTATTATAAAGCATCAGGAGATGGTTTGAAGTATACAGGTCTAGGTAGGTTACTGTGTAGGTCTATGCAAAGACTATACCTTTTAGGGTTAGGGTTAGGTAAGGAAGCCATCCCCAGCATGTCCAGAGGGCTGACTGTGCCAGTCTGCAGGGTCGGTCAGTGTGACTATCAGCTATCTGTTTAGCCCTGTCGGGGATACAGCTGTCTTTAGAGACAGCTTCACTACAGAGTGAGGTGGGCTTGGCCTGCTGCAGGAGGCAGGAGGCCTGATGATCAGGTGATGACTGTGGGATTGCCCCCTGCTCCCAAAGACCTTTGGCAGTGCCGGCTGAGGTTGTGGGTCCCTCACCCACAGTGCAGCCTGGGAACCTCTGGGCAGTCAGGCTGCAGAACCCCAATATGTTTATGAATTTCATACCCTGAGGGAAAATACAGCATGTTTTTCTCCCTAGTGGCAGTGTGATGTTAAGTCACAGAGTCCCTGTGTGTGCATCCACACTGCTGCACTGTGACTGGAAGGCTCAGGCACTTTCAGATGATGTGCGACATTTACTTAACAATTACAGGGACTGTGTGTCACTCTGGAGTCCCAGCATGGATCTAGATGGCTGCATTCACTGCTCTTCTCCCTAGAAACAAAGCTGCAGCTCAGCAGATCAGCAGGCAAAGTCCTTTCTGCACCCAAAGCCACCTGCTGGAAGGAGACAGCCCTGCTCTGGTCCAGGTCTGTGGGATCCCACGTGGGCTCTTTGTTTCCATTTCATCATTTCCAGGCGCAGCTCTCTGATTCGCCGCAGCAGCTCTGAGGTCAAGTTTAACCATGGAGTGTTAAAGAGCCAGGGGCAGGGAAAGAGGTCAGGAGTAGCATTGGTGGTGGTGAGGTGATTTGGTTTTCACTTTGTCTCAAGCATTATGGGTTCTGGGGCAGGAGGACTCAGAAAAGGAGGAAACTTCAGGAGAGCCATTAGCACTTAGAGTGCGGCTGGGTCTTCTCTTTCTTGTGGCTTTGGTTTCTGCAGCCGGTTCTAACATGCCCACAGCCCAAAGCCAGGCCTGTGGAGCTGCTGGCAGCTGCAGGCAAGCTGGCCGGGCTGATTCCACTGCATTGTTTTCACCCATTAACTCATATCGTGCAGAATGATGGGGAGCAGGGCCTGATGTCCCTTCCTTTGTTTATATACATTTTTTTCTTTGTGGGTGGGGGAAAGAAAGACCTGGTTGCCTTTTAAGGGACATGAAAACTGTTTTCTCTTTTCTTCCTATTACTGTCAAACAAAAGTCACTTTAGAACTCCAGATCACATGGGATCCGTCATTGGCAGGAAGCTGGGCCTTACCTTCTGAATGTGTAACTTACAGTAAGTTCTCAGCAAACCCCCCCCCCCAAAAATTCCTTTTATCATGTTCTGTTTTTTCCCCCCTCCCACTGTTTTATTTCACTTACATCACTCATGCCCAAATGGTATTTGTCAGGAGTAATTGGCCAGCGCTGGAGGCTCTGTTCAAGGCTGCTCGAATGGAAAATCTCAAAGCAGTTGTCCATGATGAAAGAAAATAATACATTTGATCTTTTTAAAAAATGATTCCTGCAGACATGATGCGTGTCTGCATTCTTTAGCCTTGTAACCCCTTTCTATCTGGGGGGAAAAAAATCCCTGCAGGAAGTAGCACTTCACGGTTAATTTATAGTGCGCCTGAAAAGTAACCACAGCACATGAAGACTCATGTTTAAGACATGAGCATGATTTATTTTTATTAGCTATCTGATAAATCTGCAGGGGTTTGCAGCTTGCTGTATACTGAGTTATGACTTTGAGCTTCATGTTTCATGTAGATGTCTACGAAGATATTTATTCTTCTGATGAAAATGTACCTACAGATGGTGGCAACTGTCCTGGGGATGGTGTAATGCCTTCTCCTGTGGTCTCACTTATAAGCTACATGCTTTTCTGGTGTAGGACATGATATAGTCCACAAATTAGATTCTCCTGATTAGACCAACTCCCAGAGAACGTAAGTGATCACTGAGCCCACATGGTGACAGGGAAGGAACTCCTACACAGTGGTCTCCACACTGCTCCAGACAGCAGATTCTCTCTTCTCGGGTCTACAGCTGGGCCTTAATACAAATCACATAGTTTTTTTGTGGGTTTTTTTTGGTACCGGGGATCAAATTCATGACCTTGTGCTTGCCAGGCAAGTGCTTACATGGCTGGGCTCAATCCCCAACCCCTAAATCATGTAGTTTGAAAGCTTAAATGCACACAAACCAACATAAATGTCTTCTTCCATGTCCCAGATGTGTATGTGTGTCCCATATATGTGAGTGTATCATTAGATGAAACCCAAGCCAATGCCAGAGATGACAGGGGTGGTAGGGAGTCATTACTACCTTGTATCTACTATGTTGTGATGATTCTGAAGTTACTACACCCACAGCCACTTCAGTCTTGTGGAAAATTCTAGACCAGTGGCTGGCAAACTATGGTCAGTCCCTCTTTTATAGTTTTTTCCCCTCCAAATACAAACTATTTTTATTGTGGCAAAATATGTATAGTATAAAATTTACCAACTTGACTATTTAAAATTGTACAGTTCAGTGGATTGGGTGCAGTCACAATGGTGGGGAACCATCCCCACTATCTACTTCCAAAACGTTTGCATCATCCCCAAGCAGCAATTCCGTACCACTCATTAGTAATTCTCCATGCCCTTTTCCATCAGCCACAAGCAACTTCTGTTTTATTTTCCACCTCTGTGACTTGCCTATTCTAGATAGTTCATGCTAGTGTGATCAAATAATCTTTGACTCATTTAATTATGCTAAGACAGTAACAGTTTTTGCAAGATCAGCCACATGTCAGAATTTCATTCCTTTTAAGGCTGAGTGATATCCCACTCTATAGATATACACATGTATTTATCCATTCACCTATCAGTGGGCAGGGTGTGGTTCCCACCTCTTGGCTAGTGTGATAATACTGCAGTGTGCTCAGGTGCACAACTATCTGCTAGAGTTCTATTTTAAATTCTGCCGTGTTTGTACCTAGGAGTGTGTAAATAAAATTTTACATGTCCGTTTGCCAGATGTTGCTTTCAATTTACAAGAGTAGAATAGTTGTGGCGGAAACTGGAAGTTTGTCAAAGCTGAAAAATACTCTCTGGTCCTTTGTAGAAAAAGGGTGCTGAGCTCTGCTAGAACGACACACACTCTCTTTGATGAGTCCACCGGAGATGCCCTTCTCTTGGTTGCTGTGTTTGACCCAGCCCAGGATTTACTTGGCATTCAGTCTGTACCAGGTGATTACACTGGGCACACTCCAGCTGCAGCCAACAATATTAACCCTGCACGTACATGTCCATGCTTGTTCAACACTAATGAGAGCCTACCCTTTGACTCCCTTAAAACCTAGAGCAAGTATCATCCATACTAGGGAGGTATTTTGTTCCCTGTCTTCACGCGTGTATATCAGTTTCCTAAGGCTGCCTAGGAAGTCATCATCAACTGGGTGGTTTAAACAGGAGAATTTTTTTGTCTTGCAATCATGGAGGCCAGAAACATAAAATCAAGATGCATGCAGGGTTGTGCCCCCTCTAAATCTCAAAGCAAAAATCTGCTCCTTGACTCTGTCCTAGCTCCCAGTGGTAGCTGGCAATCTTCGTGTTCCTTCGGAGGTGGGCACGGCATTCAGACCTTGACTCCTGTGGTCTCATCGCCTTCTCTCTGTACCCTGATACCTATTTCTCCTTCTTTTATAACATTTCAGTGGGTTTAGGGTTCACTCATTTTTTATTATTTTGTTTCAATCAGATTTTACTGGCACATTTTAGATGTATATAATGACCATGTTCATCATGGAGAATTTGTTCCTGTACATGATATAACTTGATTCTGTTTCCCATTTACCTCCCTTCCCTTCAGCCCCTCATCCCTCCCCATTTACAAAAGCTTCATTTCCATTTTCCTTCTTTTCTCATTTTACTTTTCCCTTCTTTCCTTTTCCTCTCCCTCTCCTTTGTTCTCCTCTCCATTTGAACATTTTCTTCCTGTTTCACAATACCTAATATACATTTTGGTTCTTATTTACACTTCTGGTTTCTCACACCAAAGAAACAATATAGTGCTTATGCATGTGTGTCTGATTTATTTCACTGAAGAGTGTGGTCTCAAGGTGTATCGCCTTACCTAAGAATGTCTCAAGCTTATCCTTCTTTATGGTAGAATAGTACTCCATTGTAAAAAAAAAACAACCCCACATCTTTATCTATTCACCAGTAGATTGACATTTGGACTGTTTCCATGATCTGGCTATTCCATAGAGTTCACACAGTTTAAAATGATCTTATGTCTAGGTTCATTATTGAATTATACTTGCAAAGACTCTATTTCCAAATAGGTACTGGGTGTTGGAACCTGTACCCAGTACCAAGGTAGTGGTTTTGGGGGGGTGGATAGTGGTGACCATTCAACTTATTATAAAATATAATGAATGTAAGCTACATCAAACTTTATAGATTTTTATATACATCTAGTAAAAATGATATGTTTTGATAGTAGACTCAGATTTTGAGAAAATATAAAAAGCATTGTAGAAAAATAAGGGAAATGTCACTGAATTTTTGTCAGTGACATTCACAAATTTACTCACATATGGACTAAATCAGCCATGAAAAGAGCTTGGCCAGGTGTGGTAGCGCATGCGTCTAATCCCAGCACTCGGGAGGACTGCCACAAGTTTGAGGCCAAAGCCAGACTGATCTATGTAGTGACACCCTGTCTCAAGACATTTTTTTCAAGAGTGGTAAATTTATAGGCAATAATTAAAATGGCCAATTTAATTTTTGAAAATTATTTAAGAAATGTATTTAGGGGATTATTTTAGACTATTATTTTATTAAAAGAGTATTTTTTAAAAAAAAACTATGGAGAATGTGCTACAATCAGGATAGTCCTGTGTTTAACAAATAAGCAAGCAAACAAGTGCTACAATAAATACCTTCAAATAAGTATCATCTTCATTGAAACTTATAATGTATGGCATATACGCATGTTTGTGTTTTATTAGTGAAAAGACATCTCTTGAGATTGCCTTTATTCTCAAGTGCTGCAAGTGGCTTCTTTTAATAAAAAGTCATATACAAAATTCAATATGATTTTTCTTGTGATACATGTATGAAAGTAAATCTAAATAATATTAGGAAAAATAAAGAATAATTAATACAGCTTGACTACAAAATTTTCCATTATGCTACTGTAGTTTAGATGTGAAGTGGCCCCCAGTGACCCAGGGGTTAAAGCTTGGTATTTAGTTTGATTGGCTACTAGAAGCTGGAAACCTTTAAGAGGCAGGGCCTAGTAGGAGATTATTGGGGCATCCCTCACAGGAGATTGTAGTCTCTTCTGTCCTTTTGAGTTCTGGCCATGAGGTTATGAGTTGGCTTCAACATGCATTCCCTGCCATGATGTGTTGCTTCTCTATAGGCACCAAAAACCAAGTAGCCATGGACTGAAACCTCTGAAACTATAAACCAAAATAAGCCTTTCCTCTTTTTAATATTATTACTTTAGGTGATTTGTTACAGTGATGGAAAGCTGACTGACACATATGCTGATTTTACTTAGAGGAAAAATGTGGTTATATTTTTGTTTACTGGCAATGCAAGTATGTTTACACATTCTTTGTTTATTCTTGTTGTCTTTCCTATTAAATTGTACCTCAGAATAAAATTAAAAGGAAAATAGGAGGTATAAAACCCCACCTTACAAGCAGTGGACAACTTGTAGTTTCCACATCTATTAACTGTGTTGAAGGCATTTGGGCTTAGAGGAGAAGGAAGAATAAGTGCTTAGCTATCTTTCCTCATTCTAATCCACCACCCCAACTCAAGAGAGTGCATCAGAAGTGATATTATTTGGGCAATAATATTTAACTTATTGTAAATTATTGAAGAAACAATTGAATTTTATGTAAGGAATGTTACATTTTTATTTATGCACACCTCATGGCTACCTGGGATAATGTTATGGTCAATATCAATATACAAGATTATTTACCTGTTGAATAATTAGAGGCCTCTCCAACCAGAGTGTGACAATGATGAATAGGAGTGGAAATAAGAGCAATAAGTACATTTTCTGGAGAAATCAGAGAGAAAGATGATGCAGAGAGGGTCTTTTACGTGAAAAGTTGTGAGGCAGATATCATTTATGAGGCCTTCTAGAGCTGTGACAGTAGGAGTTAGGGTACCAGAATAAGACAATATCTTCTTCACTTGCCTGATTATCTGAGGGGAGCTTTCTGGAGAAATCCATCAAGAAATGGAGAACATGCTAGAATTAGGATATGAAATCTTGGAAACAAGGAGTCTCTCTGGCATACAGCAATGTTAGCACACAAGAAAGGACATTTTCAGGTAAGACAAGGTCTTTTACTGGTTACCTTCCTGTCAATAGCACCCCAATTTTTCTCCAAATCTTACCAGGCAAAATCACCACTGACTGAGCCACCACACCTGACTGCATCTCCAAATTTGTTGCAGTACATCACTGTGCAATTTGACAATGTATAAACAAAAGTGACTTGTTAAAGTAAGATAGCTATGAAATATAATCATTCTTAATAAAAACTGTATAAGTTGTAAAGCGTAAATGAGGATGAAGGAAGGAAGCAAAGGAGTATGGGCAAGAAACAGGGGGTATTATTATCAATTTATAACTTCTACCTCAAAGTTCTTATTCTCCTTTCTCCCTGTCATTTATTTTCATGAGATCTCATCCCTGGAGACCATAATATAGCAATGGTGAGATTTGGAGTGATGTATATTTGTCTCCCATTAAAATGTAGCATCTCCAAATTTTTTTCTTTTGTCTTTTTGAGATAGGGTCTCTCTGCAGTTCAGGCTGGCCTTGAGCTCACTTTGTAGCCCAGGCTGGTCTCGAACTCACAACAATCCTCCTGCCTCAGCCTCCTGAGTGCTGGGATTACAGGCATGAGCCACCACGCCCCACTATGTCTCCAAATTTGTTGCAGAACATCGCTATGCAATTTGACAATGTATAAAAAAAGTGACTTGTTGAAGTAAGATAGATATGAAATATAATCACTCTTAATAAAAACTGTATAAGTTGTAAAGCGTAAATCATGGCCCTATTGATTCCAGGATAGTGTAAACCAAACAAACTATGATCATGAACCAAATCTGGCCTAATGCCTTTTCCTGTAAATAAAATTTTAGGAGAACACAGCCACACTTGGTCATTTGTATATTGTCTGCAGCTGCTTTTTCTTTACAAAGACAGTGCTGGGTAGTTACAACTGAGATTCTATGGTCTGCAAAGCCAAAAATATTTACTGTGAAGAAACAGAAAAAGTTTGCTGAGAATAGCAGATCACAAGTTGTCCTTTTCCACAAAACATTCTTTTCCAAATTAGATTTTAAGTAGTTGTTATAGTTTAAATCTATGATGTTCATCAAAAGTCTCTTGTGTTCAGAAGTGGGGATTTTAAAAGATGATTGGGTCCTGGGGGTGTTGTACTCATCAGTGGGTTCATTCCCTAAATGTACTACTAGGAGGTGGGGCCTGGTCAGAAGAGGCAAATCACTGTGGGCATGACCCACTGTGGGCAAGAGTATATTCTTGTCTGCGTCTTCTCCTTTCTAATTCCTAGCCAACATGGGCTGGCCAGCTATCCTCCACTACGTTTTTCTGTCATGCAATTTCTGCCTTGGTGCCAATTAACTGTAGACTGAACTCACTAAAACCATAAGCCAAAATAAACCTCTCCTACCTTAAGTTGCAGGTGATCAGGTGTTTTTCACCTAGTGACAGGAAAGTAATACAATAGGTGTGTTTTAAAATTCATTATTGACTGCTACCTTTCCTTGCCTTATTTGTAAGTCAGGATTTTCAAAGAAATGTTTCGATGAAAATAAATAAAAATAGACAAACCAATAAAAAATCAGAAAAGGTTTTCTGACCCAATGAAAAAGTTAAGGTGGACACCAAAAGTAACAATGAACTATAGATACACTCAAAGTGGTGGTATTTTATTATAATGTTGGATTGTATTTGTGCCCCTCCCCCCATATCCCACCTTAGCAGTATTGTTCTCTCTGAGATATTTCTGGGTCAGAGCGAAGATCTAAGTGGTAAACCTTGCAAAATGAATGACATCAAATTCTAGCTATTTCTGTCTTTTCTAATCATTTATAGAATGGCTTCACTGTCGTGTTCACAGCACAAGTCATTCCTCTATGTTCCCCAAAAACTGAATCTCAACTTTTTTTTCAATGAGTTAATGTTTTATTTATTTATTTATTTTTTATTTAAAGAAAAATGAAATAGAAAGAGGGTAGAAATAATACATGATTTTAAAAAAACCAGTAAGAAATCACTAATTGATAATTACATATTTTCGTCCTAGAAGTAGTTGTTCAAGTTACAAAAGTAAAGCATACAAAGTGGACATGTAAACAGTGAGACTGCAATCAGTTCTGTTTATCTATCTAACAAAAACTTAATAATATGGTTATCAATCCTACACACTTAAACATACATGCAGTTATATCCTTTAGAATACTTTCTTATCCTCTCTCTTTTTTTACAATTACTATAATCAATTCTTGTAAACTGTTTAGAAGTTCTACACATGTCTAAGTCTCTACATGTATACCTAGCTTTTCTGTATTAGAGGGAAAACAAATCAAAACAAGTCAGCAAAACAAATTCCTAGAAAAACACGAAATGAAAAGGACATAAAACCACAATACTAGGTGATCTATGGTAGTTACTATGATGTCTCTTGTTATTTTAATAAAATTGTTTATATCATCAGGCATAGTATAATTAAACATAGCAGAACATAGCACTATTAATAAAAACCAAACATTGGAGACATTATAGGACTTCAAAGGCAGTTAATAATCAAACCAGAATGGGTATCCTATTAAATCTTGTCATCTTCAGAGTAGTTGCCTCTACTCTCAGACTTGATACTCTCAAGCATACCAGATTCAAATAAAATCAGTCAAGACAAAACAGTGATATAGCCAATCTTCTCTGCCTCATCTCTGCTATGCTATTTTTCTGTCATTGTTGTTTCATTTTCTCCTTTATTCCACTGTCTGCCCCTTTCATTGAGGCCTTTCTGCCATTGTTCCTGGAATCCTGGTGATTTGCTTCTCTCTCTAGAATGTCCTTCAGTATTCTTTGTAGGGTTGGATTGGTGGTCACGAACTCCCCCAGTTCCTCTTTGTCGTGGAAATATCTTATCTCTCCATTAATTTTGAGAGACAGTTTTGCAGGGTACATCAATCTGGGTTGGAGGTTATTTTCTTTCAGGGCTTGGAATATTTCTCTCCAAG
>PVLA01010778.1:0-59818 GCA_004027455.1 Hydrochoerus hydrochaeris
GGCAGGGAGGGAGGGAGGCAGGGAGGAGCCTCAGGCTAGCAGTGGAAGAAGGGTGTAAGACGCAGGAGTGGAACAGAGGAGACCACAGGTCATCATCTGCCTAAGTGGTGTTCGCGAAGCCTCTGCATCACCTAAATCCACGCATAAGGATTACAGCATGAGTCGCGGTGTCTGCAGGTTTGAAAGCCGCAGGCTCCGAAAGTGACTAAGCTGTCGTGTCCCAGCGCCACAGAAGGCGGCTGCCAGCCCCAGGCGACCAGCAGGACAGCGCCCAGCAGGACACCCCAGGCGCAACTGCAGACCTGCTGCTGCGGCCTCGACCCACTGGTGAGAGCAGGGGCTGCGCGCCTTGTGCCTGTGAAAGAAAAGAAAAAAGAAGAAGAAATAGAAGAAAAAGGAAAGAAAATCATATCCCTATTTTGAGACTTAAAATTGAGATCACATAGGTCATTGAGATTTTTAAATCACAGAAAACACCTTTGCAAGTGCACTTCCAAGCTCAGTTTGTCCTGCACTCGCCCAGCTCATAGGTGCCATTGGCGGATAGGAAATGCTTGCAACCCTTGTAAGAATGTACCCCATTAACCTCTGAGTTTTCAGCTACCTCTCAGCTTCACACGTTTTATTCTTTACTCTAGCAACCCTATGAGACAGGGATATTTCTATGCACTCATAGGAATAAAATTGATTAAATGTGTGCAAATAGTCTTGATGGAAGAAATAAAGAAGAACATAAATCAAAGTGATTTACTCGTAGAATAACAGAATCAATGGAGAAAATATAAGGGAACTCGGATTGAGGTTAAATATTTCTTTTTAAAGTTCACAGGAGTTGTAAGAATAGTCCAGGATTTAAAGAGCTCAGCGGAGCAGAACAGGATTCTGGGGTGTTCCTAGATTGTAAGCAAAGCAAATCAGAGTCACACATCTCTGCGTTGATCCCAAATAAAAGCTAACAAAAATATTTGTGCAAACAAGCATCCTACTCATTTGGGTGATATTATTTAGTAAAGATTAGTGATGGGAGAAGGGTGAGGCTGGGATTCCCAGGGGGCCGGGGATGGTGAGATTCTCACACAGAGCACTGCATTCAAATGCAGGTGGGGGCACAGCATCAGAGGACTCGGGAGAGACTACAAGAAGTAAGTACCGCATGCATCGTACAGAATCCTGTCACCGTGTTTTCACAGGGTATGGGAAAAGACTGGTGTGGATAATGTTATTAAGAAAACACTATACGTTTAAAAAGTCCTTTACAGTAGATTCTGATTGCCTCTGGATAATCAGTATCGTCATGAAAAGTGTTTTGTGACAATGAAAATATGATCAAGAAGGGGTTATATTATGACTATTTTGCATTTTGTTTTATGCATACCAAATGTTTGCAAAAAAATAACTATCATATACTTTGCCTTCAAGTTTTAATACCAAAAATTACTGAGCATTTAATCTTCATGTACTGGGAAGAAGATAATCTTCTTCACATGTGCTTTCTGTGCACGTGCTGCTCTGCACTCAGGACTAACAGTCTCTGTGTTGTGACACATAAACACTTCAGCAATTCTCTGTCATGCGCTTTACTCCAGTCCACTTCATGTCAGGGTGCTCTTACACACACATTTGCAGAACCTCAGGCAGTGCTGCAATATTCCCAGTAACAACTATCAATTTTTCTGGGACATGAAGCCTTTTTATTTCTACTGATGCTTGCAATCATCCCTCTATTTGTCTTCTGCTCTACCACAGAACCCTGTAGCCCTCAAGGCAGCAACGTGTGTTTAAATTAGGACATTCAGACCCAATCAAGTAATTACTAAAAATAATAGCACATTTGAAATTCCACATTCAAACTTAAATACCTGAAGCGCCAGGCATCCTATGAAACACACAGTGCTGTGTGTGGGCCTCATGCCTGGATGTGAAGCTTGGAGCAGTGACTGATGCGCTCGTGGCTGATTTACCTGCGCTGCACAGCCCCTGACCGCCCTGACCACGGCCACGGAGCCAGAGGAGGCTGCTTTCCACTGTTATGAAGTTTTGTATTAATTAAGTTTATCGGTACTTTTAAACCTACTTAACGCTGACTTTGGTCACAGGGACTTTGTAGCTGACCTCACTGCGCTTTTCCCTTCCCCTCACGGCCTTCAGCCCACTCCTCCTGGTGTGTAAAAGCTCTGTTTCCATTTTAGCTTTCTCTTCTCTTTTGTTTCCTCCTTTCCTTTCTCCTTTCACCCTCCCTGTTTTTTCTTCCTGATTGAGCGTTTTCTTCCTATTTTATAATTTCTAATATATACTCTGGTCTTTATTTCTACTTTCAGTTTGTCACACCAGAGAAACAATGAGATATTTACACATGTGTGTTTGATTTATTTCACTTAAGAGTATGTTCTCAAGTTGCTGCCATTTACCTAGAAATGTCCAAGTTTATCCTTCTTTATGGCTGAGTCCTACTCCATTATACGAAAATACCACAGCTTCTTTATCCATTCATCAGTTACTGGGTATTTGGACTGTTTCCAAGATGTATTAAAATGGCACTATTATAAAATATGTTCAATATTTCTTGTAATTTCAGAATACAAATTAAAACTGCCCTGCGATTCCATCTCACTCCAGAAAGACTGAGAATCGTCATGAAATTGATAAAGTTAATAGGAGCTCTGGGGGAAAAGGGCCCCTTTTCCACTTTTGGTGGGAATGTAGACTGGTGCAACTTCTGTGGAAATCAGTGAGAACATTCCTCCAAAACCTAAAACTAGAGTTTCCACTTGACCCACCTACTCTCCTTTTTGGCATCTTCCCAAAAGAGTTAAAAGCATCAAACCACTGCAAATGCTGCTCTTTGAAAATAGCCTTTGACCTTTGCTCTTATGAAAGTTCATATGCTTCTCCTTTATCTTAGTCCATAGCAATAATGAAAATAAATAACAAACTGAAGCCGTCCTGTTAATTTACATAAGCATAGCTAGACTCTCTTACACCTATCAGTTACCTTACAATTTAACAAAGATAAATAAGTGATGTTCTCTTCAGTCTTGAGAGATGTGAGGCTCATTTCAGTCAAGCATAGCATGTACCTTTGCTGAAAAATAGATAATTGTGTACTTATCTATGTTAGGAACATTAATTCCTCATGAGAAATCAGCTTAAATATTTTTAGTTCATGAATTATTGTACTTATTTTATAACTGAGGTGAAAAAATGGATAGCAAATTGAAACAAGTTAAAAAAAAAAAGCAGTGAGGAGACAGAATTCTCTACTGTGTCCATGGGTTTATTCTGTGTCTTCCCAGGCACTAAAGTTCATAGTGACCTTGCAATCACAGCTAATTGAAAAGCAGACAGCTGTCAAAGATGGAAGCACTAAGCTTTATCGTTGTAATTTTCTTCGGAGCTTAATGAACTAGATCTGGCAAGTTTCCACTCAGCACAATACTCAGGAGCGCAGTGGGCAGAGAGATTGACAGTGGGACTATTTCCTCCCACCTCTCCTACCGCTTGGTAGCTTTAGTGTTTGGACCACATGACGTCTCTCATATGTTTTGCTCTGTACATTTGTTTCCTCTTCCCTCAGAGTCCTTCCCTTTGTCTTTGAAAGTTTAAACATTTGTAATTTTTATATAATCACAATTTGTCCTCATTCACCATGTTTCCAAAGATTCTGTGAAGCCAAAGATTATTCACTGTGATCAATCAATTCTATAGCCCAGATTTACACAGACTCTGTTCACCAACACTTCACAAAACATTTTCCTGACTATGGATTTAATGAACTCTGCCAAGCTGGCCTAACCCTTTAACCTAGCTTGTGCAGAAGGAATTTTCCCACTATCACTATAGCCTCACAGCGCATTGTGCCTAAATGTTATATCTCACGTATGAAGGAAAAAAGAATGTGTTACCCAAATTATGTCACCACTTTGACATAAAAATTATATTAACCTGAAGGCAATTAAAAAAACACATCAAATCCCCAAAAACAACTCTTTCTAGGCTAGACTGTCTCTGCCTGGAGGCAAAATATAAATTCTCTTTTATTGGACACAAATCTGGACTCTTACTAGCAGCAGAGGAATCTCCACACTGACTTTCCTCCACCTCTGCTAGTTGCTTTTCCATAGGTTACCGCTGTTTGAATCTTAAAACTACTGTCATTCTGTGACACATTTCTTGCTATTTTCTGACAATTTTAGATAAGCCATTATTCTAAGCCACTGATGTGAGTTACCTTTTCTTCAAGTGGTTTAAAATATGGTTTTCACTGCATGTGTTAATAAATTTGTTTTTTCCTTTTAACCTGCTTTTGGGGGAACTCTCCCAAGGACAACTGAGGATGGTGAATTCACAGCCTCTCTGCAGCACGCTCTCAGGATCCATCTCCCTCTGTGAATTGCGCCCTTCAGCTGAGGTTCAAATGTTAGGAATAGACACTAAAATTCTTTGTAGCATTCTATGAAAAACTTACTGCATTTCTATCATATGCTAAATGGTCATAATAAGAATGAGTAATTTATGTTATTTTTAAGAATTATTTTAACAAATTAATGGTAGAGTATAATAAATAACAAATGTGGGTTATTATATTGATTACCATTGTTACCTATTTATTCAAATATTATGTTAGTTTCCCAAGCAGGAGACATTTATCTGTTCTGAGCATCAAGTTTACTAACTCTGCCCCTCTTTATCTCTGCTATTCCTAATCATATAAACAGAAGGAACTAGCACTTAGTAGCCATTAAATGAATAGTGAGGAAGTGATTATAAAATTATCAAGAAAGTACTATTTTTTATTTCTTTTTAAAAATTTTTTATTTTAAAGAGAATAAAACAAAAGAGGACAGATCTAAGCAAATCAGAACAGAACAATGTAAGCAACACAGCACTTCACAACAAGACAATTGGATATTAACGGTAGCTATCATAATGTCTCTTTCTTTGAAATAGTTGAGCTTAGCTTTACACACAATAATGTCAAATAGCAAAGTAGAATAAAACAACTCAAGAGAATGAAAGTATTGCAAGGCATTCTGAACCAAATAACTGAAGATGAACAATGGCTGCTATATTATCTCATTTTCCATAAAATTTTGTTTTTACTATCATACATATTAAAATCCAGTAAGACACAACATAATAGAACCAATGGTAATAGAAAAACAAGAGCATGGTAGGACTTCAGAGCAAGATGATATTAAATCAACAATGGCTGCCATATTGTCTTGTCTTCAAAGTAACTATTTGTAAGATCACATATATTAAGATCAAACAAAACAGAATAAAACCATTCCAACCAATGAATGAAAACATAAGATGTCAAAGCAGTATAATGGTGAACCATGATTTCCATAAAATCTTCTGTACTCTTACCATTTCTTACACTAGGGAGACTATATGGTATTTATACATGTGAGTTCAATTTATTTCACTTATGAGTATAGATTCAAGTTGCATCCATTTATTTATAAATAACTTAATGTGATCATTCTTTATAGCTGTGTAGTACTCTATTGTATAAAAGTACCACAATTTTTTTGTCCATTCCTCAGGTGATGGGCACTTAGGTTGTTTCCAAAATCTGGCTATTAAAAATTGTGCCGCTATAAACATGGATGTGCGTATATCACTGTGGTAAGATGTTCTCAGATGTCCTGGGAATATGCCTGGGAATAGCTGGGTCAAATGGGACCTCCAACCCCAGCTTTTTGGGGAATCTTCAGATTGACCTCCACAGTGGTTGCACCAGTCTACACTCCCACCAACAGTGCAGAAGTGTTCCTTTTTCCCCACAGCCTCTCCAGCATTTGTTGTTGGCAGTTTTCTTGATCCTGGCCATTCTTTCTGGAGTGAGATGGAATCTCAGTGTGGTTTTAATTTGCATTTCTCTAATGACCAATTATGATGAACATTTTTTCATGTATTTATTTGCCATTCATATTTCTTCATCTGAGAACTGTGTGTTCATCTCAGATGCCCATTTTTGGATTAGGCCTTTAAATTTTGGGGGTTTGATTTTTTTTAATTCTTTATAAATTCTAGACAGAAGTCCTTTGTGTGAAGGACATTTCACTAAGATTTTTTTCCCAGATTGTAGGTTTTCTTTTCACTGTGCTAGAGATTTCTCTGGACATGCAGAAACTCTTTAATAAGATGTGATCCCAGTTATTGATTCTGGGAACTATTTCCTGTGCAGTTTGGTTCTTGTTCATGAATTCTCTACCTACCCTTATGTCTTCAAGATTTTTACCCACTTTGTCTTGCAACAGATTTAGTGTTTCTGTTTTAATATTTAGATCTTTGATCCATTTGGATTTTAGTTTAGTACATGGTGATAGACATGGGTCTAGTTTTAGTTTTCGGCATATGGATAGTCAGTTTTTCCAGCACCATTTATTAAAGAGACTGTTGTTCTTCCAGTGAACATGCTTGGCCCCTTTATCAAAGATAAGGTGGCTGAATGTGTTCATAGTTGTATCTTCTAGTCTATTCCATTGATCTTCAGGTCTGTTTTTATTCCAGTACCATGTTGATTTTATTACAGTAGCTTTGTAGTATAATTTCAAGTCAGGGATTGTGATGCTCCTGCCTTGGCTTTGCTGCTTAGAATTGCCTTTGCTATTCTAGGTCTCTTCTGGTTCCAGATTAATTTTAGGAGTGATTTCTCTAGATCTATGATACATTAATGGTATTTTCATTGGGATTGCATTGAATGTGTATAACAATTTTGGGGGAATAGCCATTTTTACAATATTTGTTCTTCCTACCCATGAACAAGGGATGTCTTTCCATTTTCTGAGGTCCTCTGCAATTTCTTTTTTCTGGGTATTATCATTTTCCTGTACAACTCTTTAACACCTTTTGTTAGATTAATTCCTAAGTATTTCATTTTTTTGGATGCTAGTGTGAAGGGTGTGGCTTATCTTATTTCTCTCTCAGTGATTTTGTTGTTAGTGTATAGGAATGCTACTGATTTTTGAGTATTGACTTTATATCCAGCTACATGGCTGAATTTATTTATTACATCTAGGAGTCTTTCAATGGAGGTTTGGGGGTCTTCTATGTAGAGTATCATGACATCTGCAAATAATGATAATTTTACTTCTTCTTTTCCTATCTTTACTCCTTTTATTTCTCTCTCTTGTCTAATTGCTCTGGCTAGTATTTCCAGTACTATATTGAATAGGAGTGGTGATAAGAGACATCTTTGTCTTGTGCCTGATTTTAAGGTAAAGGCTTTCAGTTTTTGGCCATTTAATATGACACTGGCTGTTGATTTGTCATAGATGGCCTTTATCATATTGAGGTAAAGACCATCTATTCCAAATTCTCTGTAAGGTTCTTATCATGAATGGGTGTTGTTTCTTATCAAAAGCTTTTTCTGCATCTATAGAAATGATCATGTGATTCTTGATTTTGGCTCTATTGATATGGTGGATTACCTTTATTGATTTATGTATGTTGAACCATCCCTGCATGACTGGGATAAATCCCACTTGGTCATAGTGTATAATCTTCTTGATGATTTGCTGCATCCTGTTTGCCAATCTTTTATTGAGAATTGTTGCATCTATGTTCATTAGGGAGATTGGCCTGTAGTTCTCTTTTTTAGTTGGGTCTTCCTCAGGTTTTGGTACTAGAGTGATATTTGCTTCCAGGAATGACTTAGGGAGAATTGATTCCCTTTCAATTTCATTGAAGAGTTTGAGAAGCGTCGGTATTAAGTTTTCTTTGTATTTCTTGTAGAATTCCACTAAGAATCCGTCTGGGCCTGGGCTCTTCTTTGTTGGTAGGAACTTGATTACATTTTCAATTTCATTAATAGAGATTGGGTTATTCAGCACTTTTACATCTTCTTGATCCAGCTTTGGTGGTTCATATGTTTCTAGGAATCTGTCCATTTCTTCTGTGTTATCGAACCTATGAGAGTAGAGGTTTTTGAAATAGGTGTTGATGATCTTCTCTATTTCCACAGGGTCGGTAGTGATTTCTCCTTTTTCATTCTGTATTGTATGAATTTGAGTCTTTTCTTTCCTTTTTAAAATTAGGTTGGCTATGGGCTTGTCAATTCTATTTATTCTTTCAAAGAACCAACTCTTTGATTCATTGATTCTTTGAATTGTTTTCTTAGTCTCTATTGCATTAATTTCTGCTCTGATCTTTATGATTTCCTCCCTTCTTTGGGCTTTGGGCTTGGCTTGCTCTTCTTTTTCTAGATGCTTCAGGTGCAATATCAGGTTGCTTATTTGTTTTTGTTCTGTTTTCCTAATGTGGGAACTCAGTGCAATAAATTTTCCTCTGAGGACCACTTTCACTGTATCCCACAGGTTCTGGTAAGTTGTATTTGTATTTTTGTTTGCTTGTAGATATTGTTTAATTTCTTCTTTAATTTCCTCTGTGATCCACTGATAGCTCAGAAGTGTATTATTTAATTCCCATGTGTTTGTGGGGTTTTTGCAGTTACTTTTATCATTAATTTCCAGTTTCATGGTGCTATGATCCGATAACATGCATGGGATAATTTCAATTCTTTTGCATTTACTTAAATATGTTCTGTGAGTTAGTATATGGCCTATTTTAGAGAATGTCCCATGTATTTGCTGAGAATAATGTATATTCTGATGTTGTTGGATGGAACACTCTGTATATGTCTATCAAATCCATTTGTTCACAGGTGTGATTCAGTTCTGTTATTTCTTTGTTGATTTTCTGTCTAGTTAATCTATCCCTTTGTGTCAATGGTGTGTTAAGGTCTCCTGTCATAACTGTGTTATTGTTGATTTGATTTTTCATTTCTGTTAATACTTGCTTTGTGTAGTTGTGTGCTCTGGAATTTGGTGCATATATATTTAAGATTGTTATCTCTTCCTCTTGCAGTTTTCTCCTAACTAGTATGTAGTGACCTTCTTTATCTCTTTGGACTATTCTTCGTTTGAAGTTCACGTGGTCTGCAAACAGAATAGCTACCCCCTCTTTTTTTTTAGTTCCTGTTGCATGGAGTATTGTTTTCCATCCTTTGACTTTTTTAGTCTATGAGTTTCCTTTTGGGTTAGATGGGTTTCTTGTAGACAGCATATGGTTAGATGCTGTTTCTTGATCCATTCTGCCAGTCTGTTTCTTTTAATTGGTGAATTGAGGCTATTTGCGTTAATGGTTATAACTGTCATATATTGGTTTATTGTTGACATGTTACCTTTCTGATGTTGTATCTTAACTTTCCATTGTGTTTAGTTGTCTGTCTTGCTTAGTGGTTTTTTCCTATGTGTACTAGAATGTCTTTCAGTATTCTTTGTAGGTTTGATTTGGTGATCATGAAGTTCTTCAGCTGTTCTTTGTCATGGAAGTATCTTATTTCTCCATCCATTTTGAAGGACAGCTTTGCAGGGTACATCAGTCTGGGTTGGAAGTCGTTTTCCTTAAGGACCTGAAAAATTTCACTCCATGCTCTTCTTGACTTCATTGCTTGTGTTGCGAAGTCTGCTGTGATTCTGATCGGTTTTCCTTTATAGATGACCTGTCTTTTCTCTCTAGCAGCTTTTAATTCTGTTCTTATGTTGGATTTCTGGGATGGTGATAATTGTATGTCTGGGTGTAATTTTGTTTTGGTTATGGCTATTTGGCATTCTATATGCCTCACTAATCCATATATCAGTCTCCATACTCATGTTTGGGAAGTTTTCAGCTATTACTTCTGTAAATAGCCTCTTGATATCATTTGTGTTGTCCCCTTCTTTTTCTTTTATCCCTATTAATCTTATATTGTTTTTCTTTGCATCATCTTGCAGCTGTTGAATTATTTCCTGATTTCTTGTTATTGTTAGAAGATCTTTCCTTTCCTGTTCACTAGCTGCAATCTTATCTTTGAAGTTTGAAATTCTATGTTCACTTTCATTGAGGCAGTTTTGACAACTTTCATTAGTTTTTGATTTCCTGTATATCTCTTTGAATCTGCTTAATGTAGTCTGTTTGTCTCTTAAATGGTTCATTCAGGAATTCTATCATTTTGCTTTGTTCCTCTAATTTTTTAGCTGTGTCTTCATTGGATGCATTCAGTATTTCTTTCACTACTTTTATCATTTCTTCTTTTACCTGGGAGAATGTTTCTGATTTGAGTTCCCTCATAGCTTCCTGTACTTGCTTCTTTATTTCAGTTGATATCATTTCATGCATTTCAGATGTATGTGTAGTATTTTCTTCTATGTACATGGCTCCTAGGTTTTCTTGGCATGGGCTGTAGGTTTGAGATTGCATTTGGTCTTTTGTTTTGTCATTTTCCTATATTTCTGTGTTTCCAGCAATTTTCCAGAGCTTTCCCTGGATGTGTTGGAAATTACCTCCTGAGCTCTCTGCTACTCGGACTCACTTGGCTTTGGCTCCCCTTGTGTGGTGGGCCTGGCTCCCCTGGTTGAATGAAGATCACTGGGTGCAGTCCAATCAAGCCTGTGGAACCTCTGGAGCTTAGTCCATTGACCTAAGGGGGCTGGGCAGGCACCCAGCTGCCAGGATTGATGGTCCCAAGCTTTTCTGAGCCTGCCCTGGCAAGCTGCAACTTGCCTCACAGCACACTGCTGGCTTGGCTCCCCCTTTGATGTGCCTGACTCCCCTGGTTGAAATTTTTTTTTAATTTCTTCACACTAGAGTATTTGAGAAAGATAGCTAGATTCACTTTAAATGAATTCATAATGAAACCCTGTAACTTCTTATCTATTTTGCTTTTGGTAGGACGGAAATTAGTTTATCCCTTAATTGAGTTATCTTTGATAGGAGATAATGCTAATATATAGTTTCCCATAATATTCTGAACATTAAATTTGAAAATGTATAATAGTTAAAAATATTTAACAAATTTCATATTCTTCTATTAAGGCATCTTTTTGCTCTTAAGTAAATAAATGATACAACTATAAAACAGAATTTAAAAGAAGTAAAAATAATTTTCAGAAAATCACTCAGTCCGATAAATAGATATTTTTGTGCCTAAAATCTGAAAATTTGTTTAAACCTATTCTGTATTCTATAGTACATAAATACAATAACAAAAATATCTGCATCCTAACATTATTACAATGAGTTGAAAAATCAAAATAAACCTTCAGCAATTTCTGGCTAAGCATGTATTCACTCTTGCAAACAGAGCTTTGTTAAGGAAAGGCAGAAATAGTGAATATCATTTTTCACAGGCACAGCTGACTTGCAAGTTTGGAGATGCTGCTACCTCTTTGATGGAATATATTCTCCAACAGTGCCAGCATTTGAATTGAATATAAACTTTTCAAACAACATAGCTGATTTCTACACTATGCTAATAAGAGGAAAACTTTCCACAGAGTCAACAAATACATCAGATACAATGAAAAAAGCTAAGCAGACTAAGAACCTAAGAAGAATCAGCAGCTGAGTACTCTCCAGAAGGTATACTGTGCAAACTGAAAGTAGACAAGCTTCTGGGACAGCAATCCACACAGCAGCAGTAAAACAGCCCCGAAACACTCAGCAGGTTATGTTGCAATGCATAATTTCAACTGAAAATCTATCAGATATCAAAAGCAACAAGTTAAAAATCATCAGCCAGTACTGGAGAAATAATGGGAGTGACAGGAATAGCTTCCAAGAAGAGCCAAAAGTTTACTGATGAAGAACATTTCCACAAACTGTGATGGAAATGTGTCAAAATATAAAGGAAAAGAAATCCAAATAGCTTAAGAAAAAGATGCCAATAAAGTGTGAAGGTACATACAGTCTAAACAGAAACATGAAAATGATTATGTAGAACAGAAGTTCTAGAGCTGAAAAATAAAATAATTTTAAAAACAATAATAAAATAGTCTGAACAGCAGATTGGAGACTCCAGAAATGATTGCGAGATGTGAACTCCATTGGAGAAAAAATGAGACAGAAGAAAAGACAATTCACAGACCCATGAGGCAACATCAGAAGTTGGCAAGGTGTATTAATTAGGTCCAGTAAAACATACTGGACAAAACTGGGATAAATTATGATATGAAGCCTAAGGATAGAAACTTCCCTACACTGGGGGGAAAATCAATTTATAGATACAAATTCCACACAAAATACATTCAGCAGCCATGGACTTTATCTGCAAAAATTAGAAAAAGAGCAGCAAAATAAAAAGCACTGTAGGCCTAGTAGTAATGTGGTATTTAAAGGCTGAGTTCCCACCAGAAGTCACACAGGCCGAAAGAAACTAGGGGGACATGGGAACCCTGAAAGTCCCAGGATGGTGGATGGATGGATCGATTGACTGAAGGTCAAAAGAACCTAAATATGAAATTTAAAATCAAAAGGGAAGCACAACCCAAAGAAGTGAAATATGGTTAGCCTGGTCACATAAAGGAAGAGGGGGCGCGTCTGGCGTGCAACAAGGAGCCGAGGTGGGGATAGTTGGAGAAACAATCCCTGGGCAGGAAACCAGCGCCACTCGTTGGGACCCCAGCTGGGATCCACCCCAGAGGCGGGAGGGACACCGTGGGCTTCAAAGGATGCCCCGGGCTGGCGGGGGGCTGCTCCCAGGAGCCCAGAGAGGTGGGCACCCTCCGGCTGAACTCTCCAGGGCTAAGATGACTTACGGGCGGCGGAAGAGACCAGCAAGGGAGATGGAGCCCGAGAAAGGCCTCGGGATGTCCTGCTGCACTTGCCATGACCATCCTCAGCCCAAGGGCTGGCCACCTTCCACCAGGTACCATTTACGGTATTCTGGGGTGGGCCGTTGTGCCTCGGGCACCCTTTACTGACCTGATTAAAGACATCCCTTGTTAAAAAAGGGACATCCCTTGTTAAAAAAGCTGATTTAAAGAGATATCCCTTGTTAAAAAAGCTGATTTAAACAAGCTGGAGACATCCATGTCATGTGGAATACATGATAAAGCCAAGAGTTGGGAATTAATAAAGTTGGTAATGTAGATTATCATCACTCAGGAGCCTCTAAACTGTAACTCAAAAATGTTCAGAGAAAAACTGAATAAAGTATAATAGCAAAATACACAAACAAGGAGGCAAGAAAAGAGGGAGAAGAAATTTTAAGAGTTCAAAAAAATACAAGCAAAATGTTAAAGTATTAATGTTCCCAATATCAATAATTACACTGTCATCAATAATTACATTCAGTTGAGTTGCCTAAATCCTATGGTAATAAAGAAAAAGATTCTCAGGATGAAAATAGGGGACTAAAACTTGTAGTCTCTTAAAATGGCCCTTTAATATAAGAGATGAAAATAGGTTTAATGACCAAGATGAAATGGCAAGGCGGTGTGAAGTGAAAACTCATGTCAGGATGCCTTTCCCTGAAGTTTTAGCAAAAGATTCAGAAGCGAGTTGTCTGACCTTGCATAAGCTTCTTTTTAATACAGATCAGGAGAAAATGCTTTTCCCATCACTGACAAGCCAGAGTTAATCTTGACTACAAAGCCATTAATATAAAGCAAGAGAAAAGAAAGCAAATAACAAACGTTTATTATAAACATAGGATAACAGTTTAACAACACAGCAGCGCAAGTCATCTGTTAAGTTAAAATAGTAATGCATGAATAATGAGTAGATTAAATTCAAAGGATGCAAAAATAAAGCAAATCTGTAAACCCACCATTGTAATGAACAATATGATTACAGTAAAGGGGATTCATGTGGCCTCAGCAGACTTTGCTAAACTCCACGTGCATTCATGATGAGCAGGAAGAAACTGAGCAGGTCAGAAATTGTAGTTAACTCCCTTAAAATTATGCAAAGCACGTATAAAATTATGAAGAGCACAGCTAAAATAATACCTAATTGTGTATGGATGAAATATTTGAATGTAGAACCTAAAATTTTTTTAAAAAATCAAGGAGTTTGTCTTTCATTACAAATGCCCAACATTTTGTTAGGAATCCTAGGCACTGAAGAAAGGCAGGAAACAGTGATACAAAGAAGACAGGAAAAAGAGAAATCCAAGTGTGTGCATTTGTAGGAGACACCATTTAAGAGACGTTCTAGAAGGGACACTACAACAAAGAATGCATTTAACAAAACCACTGTGTATGATGTCACTGTTAATAAAACATAATTTTAGGAAACTGAGATGTGAAGTAGTAAAATCACTAACAAATATCAGAAGTACACTTTTTAGAAACAAAAATTAAATATATATAAAGCAGCAACTTGAAATTGATAACAATATTATGGACAGAATTAAAGAAAGTATTAGAAGTGGAGAAGAATGCATAACTATTTTTTTTTTGAGGTGCCAGGGATCAAACGCACGACCTTGTACTTGCCAGGCAGGTGCTTATGCCACTGAGCTAAATCCCTAGCCAGAATGCATAACTATTGATCCTAAAGGATGGATTACTCAGCATGGTGAAGATGTCAAATGTCCCCGAGCAAGAAAGCACATTCAATTCGAATCATATTTTTACTGACCTGATCTTTGTAAAATTTGACAACATGCTAGAATTTATACAGCTATCATACAGATAAAAAATAACAAAATAAACATTTACAATATTAACCACCTAAAGAAAACACCAATGCCTAGAATTAAAAGAAAATAAATGAACATTAAAAAAAAAACAGGCAAATGCAATCCATGAGGGATAAATATCAATTGAAATTGATTTTGATCTGACATGGTTGTTAGAGTGAACAAAAAAGATACTGTTACGTGAAAGAATATGAAAAAAAGGTAAGCAATGCGAATGGATGCTTTAAAACAACATTAAGGCAGCCCATGAAATAAATAAAACGTATAAAGCAGACATGAGTCATCTGAGGATGGGAGCTCTCCTGTCCACAGAGAAGCACACATTACATCGGACCAGCTTTGTATCAGGCACCTCTATGGACACTGCTGCTGTAGCCACTGGCTACTTTTCGTGTGGACACGTATTTTAATTCTTCTTGGGTGTGTACCGAGGAACGGTGTGGTGAGGTGCGGCGCCCTTTTCTGTCCATGCCACGTCCTAGTCCATCCATGCCTTGTGACAATCGCTTCTCCAGGAAAAGGACACCGCATGTGAGAATTGGGTGCGGGGATCTTGGAATGTTTTGTACTGATAATTGTAATTTGTGTAGTTCACATGTGTATGTTTTTATGTAATGCTCAATATGGAGTCGAGGGTGGAGACTCCAGGGGGGTTGCTGGAGGCCCTCTAGATAACCCCTTTGTGAGGACTGGTTGTGGGGTTTTGCCTTCTGTGAATAATGTGGGAGAAATGAAAGAGCTCATGGAGGAGGATTTACAAAATTCCTGTGAGACAACTACCCTGAGATACTGGACAGGCAGCCCTAGACGGGCAACTAGGACCCATATGTTACGCCACCGGCCGCCTAAGACAGGCACAGGACCAATTGCTGTCCTGCAGGCCCATGACGGGTAAGGCCTGGTTGGATTCATATGAAGAGTCCTTGACCTAAGACAGGCGCTGTTCTCACAGGAACTGCCATACTCCCATAACTGATAAAGGAAACAATGTAGGGAGGGCATAATAGCCTCACACATCTCTTCCTCCTGCAGGCATCCAGGTGCATCGGCTTACATTTCCCAAGCTAACTAAGTAACAAGATTGAGATGTTACAAAGGTGAAAAGAGTTAATTAACACCTACTGAGCCTGGGGGCTTCCTGCTTGGGGTTGAGGTTAAAACCTATTGTTTAGGATTATCCCCGCCTGGCCCTAAGCCTGGGGCGCTTCCTGCTTGGGACTGGGGGTTGCTGCCAAGGTTAGCATATATATATTCCAGCTTCTAAAAAATAAAGCGGATTCAGATTCACTCACAGACTGGTGTGCAGTGTCTTCTGTCTCTCACTTGCCGACTCCCTGACCACCTTTGGGAAACCCTAGCCCTGCCGCAGCTGGACGCCGGCAGTGAGGCCATAAACTCCATGTTCCTGTGTTTGAGGAACTGATAGTCTGGTTTCAGTGTAGCTGTCGTGCATTCCCAGGTGGAGTCTATGAGAGTCCCAATCTCTCTACACACTTGTCAAGCTTCTGCCTGAATTCTGTCATAACCACTCAATAGGTAGAAAAGTGACATTGAATTATGATATTGATTGGCATTTTTAAAATTAACTTTCATTGGTACATTTAGATATACATAATGATCACGTTCCCCATGGAGAACTGGTACCTGTACATGATATAACTTGATTTTTCCCCCTTTCCCTACTCTGACTTCAGCCCTCCTCACCTCTCTGTGGACAAGGCTTTGTTCCCATGTTCTCCTTCTTTTTTCCTTTTTTTTTACTTTTCCTTTATTTCCTTTTCTGCTCCCCTTCCTTTGTTCCTCTCCCTATTTGAATATTTCTCTCCTATTTCACAATACTTATTATACATTTTGTTCCTTATCTACATTTTCAGTTTCTCACACCATAGAAACAATGCTATATTTGCACATGTGTATCTGATTTATTTCACTTAAGAGTGTGATTCAAGGTACATTTCCTTTGTATTTTCCATTGTATATAAAAGCACATCCTTTTTATCCATTCCACATTTAATGGGCAGTTGGGGTGTTTCCAATATTTGAGCATTATGAACTGTGCCTATATAAACATGGGCATACATGTATCGCTGCAGTATGATGATTTCCATTCTTCTGGAAGAAACCAAGAATTGGAATGACTGGGTCAAATGGAACCTCTAGTCCAGCTTTTTAGGAATCTCCACACTAATTTCACAGAGAAGGCACCAGTCTATAGCCCCATCAGCAATGGACAGTGGTTCCCTTTCCCTGCAGCTCTGTCAGCATTTGTTATTGGTTGGTTTCCTCCTAAGGTGAGATGGGATCTCAGTGTTGTTTTAATTTGCATCTCTCCAATGACCAGTGATGTTTATATTTTTTCACATGTTTAGTTGCTGTTTGTATTTCTTTGTCTAATAATTATATATCCATCTCAGATGCCTATTTTTGGACTGGGTGTTTAAATTTTGGAGGACTTTAAATTTTTTTAATTCTTTATATGTTCTCAACACCTTATGAAAAATTGTATTGTAGAACTTCTTTAAAAATACTTATTAAAATCACTTTTCATTGTTTAACTTAGTTATCGGTCTCTTATTATTGAGTTGTGGGAATTCTTTACATATTCAGGATAAAATTCGCATAAAGAAACATATGATACAAAAGTATTTTAAATTGCTCTTTACTATGATGAAAAAGTTGTAGAAATAGTTAAGTAACATTGAGAAACTACTTAGTGTCACTAATTTATTGGCTTTCCAAAGAAAAAATTGTAAATTATATGCTATGACTATTTTATCACAGTAAAAAATATCTGTAGGAACACAAAGTAGATCAATGTTTGTCTGGGGACCAGAGTGGTAGAAAAAAACAAAACTGGGATAGAATGCTTTATAAATTGGCATAATAAAATATTTAGAGTCGGTTAATATATCCATTAACTGTTCACTGATGGTTTTACAGTGGAATAGTTGTTTCAAATGTTTTGCAATTAAAAGCACTTAAAAATTTCTTATTTTACACCGATTGCATATTATCAAAGATAAAAAGCAAACCATTTATTGGGATCTGGGAAGAAAGCCTAAAATCCAATGATTCCAATATTTTATTGGAATGTTTAGCAGTTTGAAAACAGCAGGTAAACTGCACAAGGGTTTGGCTCAGCAGGAAAAAATGAGTTCCAAATGCACACCCTGAACCTCAGTGAAGTTTCAAAATAGCCAGGGCTGCTTTCTAGGAAAACCCACACTAAGAAGAATCTGAGGGTAAGAAAGGAAAATTGAGCAAATGCAGGACCAGCGATACAAAATAAAGAGTAGGAACAGGCAAATGTTTGGAAAATTAAAAATCTCATAGAGTAAATCATTGCATGTATGAAAAATGCCAAAAAAGAGGTATGGAGATCAGTGATTTTAGACAATACATAAACTAAATACTTTTCCAAAAGTTCTAAGGAAATATTTTCACACAACAATGAATGATGGGAAATGTCTAAAAGAGAAAGAGCAGAAGTATGACTCAGTGTTTTAAAATGAGTTAACATCCATTCAAAACCAGACAAAACCTGAAAGATAACTGCATCAAAAATAAAACAGAAATGTTGCACGAGGCGACATACTGGAGTCAGTCTTCGAAGAGAGACAGAGACAGAGACAGGAACGAGGGAGGAGGAGGTGGGAGGGAGAAATGATAAAGCAAATCTTCTCAAACTAGTTTGCCTCACATTCTAGGCCACCTCATTTATGAAATAGATAATAAATTTACTTTACTAGAAAGATTGCTGAATTCCTTAGCATTTCATATTGGTGCATATTAGAGATTTAATAAATATTTTACTGCAAGGTAATACAGAGTGAATTTTGTGATTATGATTGACAGGGCTTTAATATCTAGACAAACGAATAGCTGAAATTAATGATACTATGGCAACTGCAGGTTCTGCTTCTTACTGTCAATATAGCTTTATAATTAGACAAGACAGCAATGTTGCAAGTAATAAAGACAACCAGAGTACATTCACAGGTATTTAGGGTTTAAATTAAATTTTTCATTAAACTTCATTGCTACATACACACACTGATGGTAGCATAAGGTCAAAAAAGCACGACACCCACTGATACATTTTTAAAAGAAAAATTACATTGATTCTATTTTTTTTTTTTTGAGGCAGGGTCTCAACATGCAGTTCAGGCTGGCCTCCTGCTCAGCCTCCCAAGTGCTAGATTTCCAGGTGTGCGCCACCCACCCCAGCTACACTGACTTCTGTAAGTGCACTGTGTACAGACTTGCCTTTTCGTCTAATTTAAACACTAGACTTGTGAAAACTGTGTTTGTCTTGCTAGAATGACTGACGAATTGGTGTTGTGTCCTAAAGACGATGAAGGATGTAAAATACCATCTCTAGCAACAGTTTAATTTACAGTTGATGAGTTTACATAGAGGAGCAACCAGTGGCTCTATTTGGGGCCACTGTAGACACAAAGTGACGTTACCTAATAAACTGCTCAAGTTGATTAGGAAGTCATGTTTACTTAATTTACTTGTGTAAAATATCAACATTATACTTGATTTGATTAAAAGCATGGTGTTGAAGATTTAGAAAGAGCAGGCATTTCAAAGATTCTAAATAACAGATGTAGGCTCGGAGCATCTGATATAAGATAATACTCCAGGTAGATTTAGCACTTAGGGGAATATCAAGAGGTGTCTACAATTTGAGGTCACTTGAATGATGTTTCATAGCCCAGATTCAGACGAACGAGGCAGTGCGAGCAGTGTCTTTGAGCAGCATCTCCGTGAGCATGATCTGAAGCTGCTCGGGCTCTGGAGCTGCTCTTTATTTGCTGTCTGTCAGCACTCACATCAGATGCCTCCCCGCAGCCTGCTGCTGAGGTGACACCGCAGTAAAATGAATGTACCGAGCTCAGTGAGTCACTGTTCTTCGTATTAGTTGTATACAATCTTGTGAAGAAATGGTATTTCTTTTTCAGTAAAGTTTCAATATTTTCTGCTAAAACTTGTTTATTATTACATTCAGTATTTTGTGCTCATCAACTCTTAAATTTTGTTTTAAATGTACTTTTGTTTGTGAAAATACACAGCACTGGTAAATTTCATATTTATGTAATATAACCCTAAAGTTTTATTATTAGAATAAGAAAATGTTCATTATCAATTCAGCTCAATTTCTGTTTCATTTCTGTTTCTTCTCCTGAATTTCGTGGGGAAAGCAGGTAGATAAAGCCAGTGAGGAGGAAAAGTAAATATGCTTTTTATTCTTTTTTTCTTAAGGACTCTGGAACAGTACTGAAAGGTAAGAGCCTCTTTAGCATAATTTCTTAAAAACTCTTGGTCAGAGTTTTAAGAAAAATTCCCAGTTTTTCATCTGCACAAACTTTCTCTAGTGTCTTTGACTTGTGAAAATGAGGACAGCAGGAGTTTCACTTTGACAGAGACTGGCATTTTGTGTTAATTTTGAACAGTCACAAAAAATTAAAGTAGCAAGGTAATTTTGAAAAAATGATGATATCAAAGATGAATTCTTAGAGTAGCTCCTTAATTAATACCTAAACAGTAACGTACTACCAATTAATACTTAAACAAAAATGTGAGACTTTTTTAGTAAGTGAAATTAAATTGAGAATTCATTCTTTCAGTGCACAAAATATGCAATATTTCAATGTATAGATCAGTACATATTTAACACAAAAGAGCATATAAAAAAGGCAAAAATGCATTGTTTCACAAAATCATTTATTTTGGACAAATTACCAATTTTTTGTTTTAATCATGTAATCAATTGCTTTTTGCATAAGTCTATTTAATTAAAGTTTAAATCAACTTGGCCATAGCAAATGACATAATCTCAAAACACAAAATCTTATGACTAGTGTATTTGTCCAATTTGCAACCACAACTAGAAAAATCGCTATTTAACAAAAATCATAAGAATACTTTCAAACCCTGGTTACATGTATCATTTGTCTCACTGACCTGGGAGTTCTTTACCTTTGTAATTCAATCCATAATTAAAAGATTTGTGTTTCTGTATAAATTTTCAAAGTGTCAAATGAATAAGATAGAATTATTAAACAGATACTTTATCTTCATTTAAAATTTTAAAACATATCAAAATGCAAATTGTAATGGCTTTTTTTCTGGGAACTCGATTTTTCTTTAATGTGAAGCTGTAAAAGCAGGTTCACAGCCCCAGGATCTGGTCGTCAAGCAGGGAAATGGAGCAGAAGCCTGCAGAATCCTGTCCTCTCCCAGTTTACCCTTCGGTCACTTCTGCATCTTCACGTTTTGCAGCTCAATTAATTTGAAAGCTGGTGAATTTCTACATTCCATACAGAGTTTATCAGAGCATCAAAAAGTCCAAGTCCTGATGCAAGTTAACTGAAATATGAAGTTGGGAGATTTTGCAGAATTAAAAATTGGCTTGAGTCGAATAAATGGAGTTCTGACCAGGGGAAAGCAGAAGCAGCCCAGAACTGAGGAGGTAGCTCCACAGCCGGCAAACCTTAAACTGCCCACCACTCCTCTGTTTTCTTTTAATCCACCTTCCACTAAAAATGCTCAGTGAAGTTCTTCCTGGGTGCTCCTACATTCTCATTACTGACAAGAAAGGCTAATAATAAACCAAAGCAGAGATGGTCCGTGCAGAATACTGAAATGCTTTTCTTTTTCGCCAGGAATAGGCCACAGGTGGAGACTGCTCCCCAGTGTTTGAGAGTCCCAGGGAAGCGTGAGGGCATTGCTTCGAGATGCACACAATGCCCATCAATCCAGGTGAAAGGGTAACGTGCACATAACAGACATTAAACAAATCAAAGCAATGTTTCAAAACAGACGCTTTGGTTCTTCATTCCTCAGAATCCGGGAAGGGGAGGATTGGCAGCTGCCAGCGCAACCTGGCTTCCCAGTATGTTTGGAATCAGCAGCCAGGGAGAACCTGGGGTGGAGACCTGAGACTGCGAGCCGCTGAAGGTCACCAGGGACAGACACAGACTTGGACAGGGGGCCTCGTGCGGTCAGCAGAGGGCGGCACGTGGTGGTGGGCCGGGTCCACAGGGACAAAGGGGCTTCCCGTGTGCATGCGGAACCACAGCAGCCACCATGTGCAGAAAGCCAGAAGAACGCTTCTGTCTGGGGTCTGTAAAATGGGCTCAGGCACAGAAATCCTCTTCCTTCCCTGTAGGGAAGGTGCCCTGGCCGCAGCCAGCCTGGGAAGGTCAGGCCAGGGCTCTCTGGTTTTCACACAAAGCCCTTACACTGTCCAGTCCCAGTGGGCAGCTGTTGGCCCTGCAGAGAAGACACAGGCAACTCCCTAAGTTGTGAGGCCGGGGTGTCCAGTCAGTGACACAGAAGGGAGCAGAGCTCACTTCTCCTTTAACTCCAGTGATAAGAATTAACAAACAGGATTAGATTACCATGAATTAAAAACTCCTGCCCAGTGAAGGCAGTGACCAGCAGAGTGAAGAGACAGACCGTGGAGTTGGAGGAAACCTTTGCCAACCACTCACTTGACAGAGAATTAACATCCAGAGTGCATAAAAACTCAAACACCTTGACACCAAAGAATAAGTAACTCAACAAATGAATGGGCAAATGAACTGAACAGAAATTTCTCAGAAAAGGTAAAAATGGTCAACAATCATATGAAAAATGTTCAACATCTTTAACCATCATGGTAATGCTAGTAAAAACTACACTGAGATTTCACCTCACTCCAGTCAGGTACGTGCTACTGAGAAAAGAAATAACACATGAGGATCTGGAGAAAAACAAAATTTCAGCACCATTGGTGGGAATGTATGGATAAATGAATGAGAGTCTCCAAAACTTGAAAACAGAGCTGCCAAATGGTCCATCTAAACCTTCTCCTGTGGAATTGAAGTCATGCAAAAAGACACCACCACACCTTTGTTATTGTAACACAGTGCACAGCAGCCCAGCTGTCAGTCAGCCTGGATGTCCACCCGTGGGTGCATGGGGGGGAACATGGTGGGTACACTCAGCTCAACACAGCAGAGTGTTTTTCAGTCATAAAGAAGAGCAAAATCATGTCATTTGCAGAAAATGCACAGAAGAGGAGGTCACCGTGTTAACAGAAATAAGACAGATTCCAAAATGTAAATATTGCATACTTTCTGTCAAATGTACATCCTGGAAAATAAAGTGACATGAAATTAGGAGGGCATCATTAGGGACGGGAAAGAAGACCAGGTGAAGAGGGTGGGATCAGAAAAGGAGGGAGAACAGGAAGGTGGGTGCGGTCAACACGTGATACCCATTGTGGAAATGTCACAATGAGACTCGTTGTTTTGTACTAATAATTAAAATAAAAGCCCAGGAAAATAAAAAAGAAATTGAATAATCTAGATCATTCTTTTTTTTTTTTTTTGGTACCAAGAATTGAACTCACAACCTCATGCCAGTGCCCCTGAGCTCTATCCCCAGCCCTAACCTGAATTATTCTGTACAGGATGAATTTCACAGGACTTAATCCGTGCTCAGCATCCTGGCGTTCCCCTGAATACCTCTTTCCCTGGGGTTTAATCCCGCTTGTGCCTGGGGTGGGCTTGGCTACTTCCTGCTGAGACGCTCAGGCCTCACAAATAACAGAGAACTTCCACTGGGAGACCTGACTGACTTGATATTCTGGTGTCTTTAGAGTTACTTAATTTTAAAAAGATTAAAAAGAAGGATCTGTGGTTATGTCTAAGCAGGATAAATGAGATGATTTGTGGCTCTTGTTTGCATGCCTCCACTGGAGAGCCTCATGTCTGAGGCTAGTGTTTGCAGGGGAGGGAAAAATGATATATTGTGACATCAATAATGTGTCTTTTGCAACTAGTGAATATCGCTTTTTCTTTTTCCTCCCTTTTAAATCTTTCTGGAATGTTTGAATATACCTTCCAGCTAGTAATATAATATTAAATTGCATGTAGATTAAATTCAAAATAAGATTGCCTAAAGGAACACCTACATTCCTTTGACTACCTAACCTGATGACTTTTTTTTTTTGTAGTGCTACTTTCTCCAAGTGACAAGTGATTGTAAAAATAATGACCAACAAGGAAAGAAGTAACATTAAATAAGTCAATGAAAAATACCAATTGGGCAGAGGAGAGAAATGACCAATGTGAGATATGCTTTCTGGGGTTCGAATGCTACCAGATGCTCTGGGCTGAGCTCCGGTTCACCATGTGCATTTTTCATGTCCCACAGCTCTGTTTCTCCTGCTCCTTGCTGCTCATGGTTTGCGGGAACATTGCACATAAACACACAGCTTACCAAGCTGTGAGGAGGAATTCAAACATTCGGTGCTCTTCATGTTTTTATATTGTGTTAGTTTTCACTATTGTGAATATAGTCTGTTAGTAATGTTAATAATAAAATAATGAAAGATGATATGAATAGAATTTTGTAGGTGGAATATTTTTGCCCTACGTTGTTACCAAAAAAGAAAGAGAGAGAGAGAGAGGAAGGAAGAAAGAAAGATGGAGGAGGAGGAAGAGAGAAGACCTGTTTCTTTGGTAAAGAAATCACACTCTGCTTAAGTACCATCCAGCCTGATGAGATATGAAACAATTGCACAGAATACACAAAATGCCAAAAATGACCTATTTTAAATATGATGATCTCTGAAGCTGTTGATTTACAAACTCTCCACTTACAAGAAAATATTTATTTCTCTCTTTTGCACACTTTAAGTGTTTTACAAACGAGGTTTGGACCCCCTCCCAGACGCACCTGGCCCTGCAAGACCGCGAGATGCTCAGCGTCGGTTGCACCCCCAGCTCAGTGCGCACCTTCTCCTCAGCGCTGCAGAGACCCCGCGCGAGGGGCTGTGGAGTCCTCACACGGGCGACTGCTTCGCCTTGGGCATTTCAGGGCTTTCACAGCGCCTCTGCCGCCTGCATCTAGGAGAAACGCAGCGGGATGTAGGGACGGGTTAAACTGCACGTTGTGGCCCTGCAGAATCTTGGCCAGCTGGGACCATTAGCCCGCAGGGCCAATCTGGGGTACTCAGGTTGTTCTGGCTTCCAGCCTGCTGAACAGGGGTGAGTTTAAAATAGCTGAGTCAGGAAGTCGGTATCGCAACAACTGGAATCATCCAAGAAAGATTTTGTCAACATTTGATTTGCTAGCAAACTTTATGAATGAATACTCATTTTTACTAAGTTTAAAACCAACATGCAAACAAATAAACAAGAACATTGCAGAGTAGCGAAAGGAAAAAGTTCATTGATTTATTGGGAGAAATGTGTTTGGAGAAAAACTAGGTAAGCATGTTTGACTGAAGCTCTAATAGTGCAACAGGAAGGAATGTTCCAGGTAAACTCCATGGGCTAAAATTAGGTAAAATTGTCTTACTTTTTTAGAATGTGTAGGAAACAATGAAAATGTGAACATCTGAAATGTAGTTTTCAGGGTGGACAGTGTTTCCTCTTTGGTCTCCCAACTCCAATCTCAGGTGTCAAGGAGGATCCCCTAAGACCCGCTGCACATGGAGGGAAAGAACAGCTCTGGATGCCCGAGTCCTGCTGCAGGAAGCCTGTCAGTTTAGCGCAGTTTCTGTATTTTGGGGTGACCCAGCAGAACGATGCCGAAAGGAAAGATTGCCAGTGGGCAGAAATGCAGAATTGGAACATTGTTGCTTCTATTATTGGTTTATTTTAGCTGTGTTTTTGCAAGAAGCCAAAGGTGCGCATCTGGACATGGCATTGGATTAGTCCCTGTTTCTAGGCTGTCTAGTCAGGAACTTGAACACACACATCACACATGCATGCACACGCACTTAGGAGTTGATGGAGAAGGATTCTGGAAAGGATATGAGCACTCAGATAGAGTCCAGTGAGCGTGTAGTGTGGGGATACTGAGTCCTGTCTAGATGCGCACTGGTGAGGAGGAGGAGATCTTTACTGAGGCATTAGCCTGCCCGGCCTGTCCCTTGTGACCATAACAGCAGGGATGGAATTTAGATCTGGGCTTAGAAACAGGGATGGTGTTTACCAAATCAGTCTGGCTGCTGCTGAATGACAAGCCTGCCATTCCTAAGCAAGACCAGCTTCTGTTCTATTATCTTACCCTGGTGTCTGCAATATGCTTTCCAAGGTCTCTGTGCCACTTTTTGAAAATCATCCTATTTTTATTATCATGTTTTACCTTAACATTTTTGTCTTTATTTTCATAGAGTTTGTTCTAAATTGCTAACTTGTACTTCTCATAAACTCATCTCTCTGTAAGATACTGCAGTGCAGACAGCCAATGTGGTTGACATTGTAGGTCTGGAACATTTTGATCCTTGCCAAGTTAACTCAGCGCTCTGTATCCAGAGCTTGTGTCTTTAATTTCTCTGTTTTGTTTGTTAAACTTATTGGGGACCCCACAAAGGTCCCGATCTCCTGTTTGTTGCTACAATGCAAGATTGCAAAGAAAGAAGTGGAAGATAAAAGTGAAACGGGGAACTGGGATGGGAAGAGCTGAGACAGCAAAGACCCAGAACCAGCCAGATCCAAGTGTTCATCCTTTGTACAATCCAGAGAATGGGGTGAGAGGCCATGTGTGGTTGCTGGGGATAGGACACTGACACGAGCAGGGCCTGGAAAGGAGGAAACAAATCATTTTTGCATCAAGAACAGAAGAGAGCAAGAATAGGCCATGGTTAATAATCCACTCATTTTTCAACTAAAATAAGCAATTCTGGGAATTTTGGAAGAGTCACTTTTCCTCAGCCAGATGTTATCTCATATCAGAGCTCCACAGTTGCATGGACCAACCATATCTCTGGTCTCTGCTGTGGCCACTGGTCGGGGAGAAAACTAATCCCCCCTCCATCAGAAGTGCTCAGCCTGACTCACTGTGCACAACAAGCCATTTGTGGGGTTAACTCTTTACAGCTCACACTGCTCACAGCCGCACTGCACACAACCTGCAGGGTGTCTCCAAAAATACTGATTTAGATATTACTGTCTAATGACAGATCTACAGAAAGTTTGTGAGTTAAAGGAAAATATTTTGCTTGCAAAGTTTGAAAAGTTCCATGGCTCCATACAAGTTTAGAGACTGTACAAGTGCTTCACAGAAACATTACTGCTTTGTGCAGTGAGGAAAATGTGTTGTTAATATACAACTGTGTAAATGTCGACAGCCTCACTTATAGACATCTATTAATTCATTCTGAGATAGAAAAATTGTGATACTTAAATTTATAAAATAGGTCAAGCTTGACAATATAAAATGAAAAAAATAAAACTAATTTGTAGTTTTTAAAATATCTTTACATCTAAATTGTACTTCTAGCTTTGAATTTTTGAGTAACACCCTTAAAGTACTTCTTTGTAATAAGATACAATAAAAAGAAACCTAAGAAATACATTTTTAACTTTTCTTCTGCTCAATTATCATATACAGACTTAGATCCTGCTGATATTTCTAACAAGATGGCTATCAAACTGACATAAAAATTTCAACTTTCAGGAAGTTATTTTACAGTGTTTAAATAGCATATCTTTTGAAGAATAAAGGGTCACTGTAGCCAAAGAAGCAAACAAACTTCACTGACAATCAGGTATTCATTCAAAAGATGGTTCTAACCAATGTCTTACAAATTTACCTGGATATTCGCAAGGCAATACATTTTTTCCCTAAATTCATAAATTTGTTGTCTATATTTTATTGCCTAATTGCAAAGAACCCATAAATTATGTGCATATTATCTCATTGTTTTGTGCCTTGGTGTCTCATATGAAACTGAAATACAGGAGTGGGATACTCTGGTCACAGGCGCGCTTGTCGTGACCCTGAAGAAGGAAGGCACCACAGTCCAGGATCCTGGAACTCGTCGGCAAAGCAGGCAACTTCCGTTCCTTATTTTGGGAAATAGATAAGGGAAATAGTTACATTTAAAAAGTCTGCATAGTTTCACAGACAAGATTTATGGTAGATTCTATAAATACGCCTAAGTCTGTGAGAATGAGGTATCTGTCCCAAGCACAAATCTGTCAGCACATAGCGAGATACTTCATATGCTTGAAAGACACAGATTTCATTCTTAAAAGGATGTTTCTTGCATAGAGGAACAAACATGAATTATTGTCAGAAATGTGTAATTGAAGCCTCCAGAGTCTGTACATCACAGGAATTTATTTACATATGCATATATAATTTCAACTCATGTAGAACTACTCATGTATGTATAACTACTCATGCAGTTATACATAATCAAAAATATTTAAATTACATTATGTGTATGTACATGTGTGTTTGCATATGTATGTTATTTTTCTACCTTTTCTACTATTTTTAAAGTCTAGCTGAATGAAATAGTTGTCACTTTGGATTTTCTGATGAAAAAATAAATGATTGTGTAGGGCAGTGTGTTGAACAAACTGATGCAGACTTTCAAAGAAATTACAAGTTGAACAACACAAAACAGATCTTTAAGAAGGATGAAAAAGAGAGAAAAAGAAGGAAAAGCTGGATCAAAAATGGCAAAATCCTGAAAACGAAACAGTTCAGTTATTTGGAGAGGTAACTATTTAGAAGCAAAAGTAAGTTGCAAAAGAACAGTATAAAGTAGACAGTTTAAAAATATCAGTAAAAATTGGTCCCTCAATGCCCTGAGTATTCTTAAGAAAGTAAAACCTTGAAATAATTCATAATTATTAATTTTAGTTTTTCATTAGAATATTTCATTGGGTGCAAATTGACAAAGAGATTGAGCCACAAGAATCATTATTTTTTATGAGAAATCTGTGCTCCAAAATTCTAAGAACAGAGTTTGCAAAATACAGAGCTTATAGACTTTAATTTAGAACATGGAGAATAATAAAACAATATCATTGGCATAATCACACACTATCCAATCATGCATAAACAAGGGGATTGCTGATACTGACAGCTTTTTAAGTTTGTTTGTGAGTTTGCTTTAGGAAGGTGCTGTCATTATGAAATGTTATGACGACCTTTGAAAGAAGGTCCCAGGCAATATTCATGGTCATCTCTTTGCTCCTTTGTAAATGTGCATCAACCGGGAGTAGACTTTTAAATGTTTACTCAAGCGCTTCTTTTTTCGTTTGTTTGCTTTGTTTTATTGGTATCAGGGCTCAAACTCAAGACCGCGTGCTTACAACGCAGGTGCTTATGCCGCTGAGCTAAATCCCCAGCCCCACTCAAGCACTTTTTAAACTCAGAATTTCTTGTGAGAAGTAAAGATTATAGTTATCCTTCGTGTAAATTTCTCTTGTTTAAGTTTAATATAACTGGCACACATTCAGGGATAATAGTATTTTTTGTGGAAATGCTTATACAAATATTAAATATTTTTCATAAAATGTAGTTATAAACTACTTTTAAGAAATCACAGTCATTAAAATGTATTAATAAAAATATTACAATATTACTAAACAGAATTTCCTCATTTCATTAACATAGGACATGCATAATGAGTCTCACAGTGGTAAACATATCTACTTGATTTTTATTTATTAATATTAAAATATATATATCTTGATGAAGTAGCATGATTCAATGAATATAAAGTCTTATATCAGTTATATCAGTATATAGTTAATTTTGACATACTTTTATAGAATGAATATTATTAATAAACAGTATTAAATTTTATTGCAATGTTAAGATATAAGAGCTTATCTAAAACAGAAACAAAATGCAAGTTAACAATATAAAACTTGTATATTTTTGAATGCAAACACCTAGTTACACACAAAACTTTAAAATTTTTATAACAGCTCCAACAAATGTTATAATCCAGAACTCATGAAATATCCCAGTGCAGTGGGACTACACAACCTCTCACAAAACAGCACCAATGTACATTAGAAAAAGTACATGTTTTGGAACCCACATAATAATTAAGTGCTGGAAGAAAATTAAATGTACTTATGGAAGCAGCAGCGCTTGTATCACACATCTCTGAAAGTTAGTCTGTTGAATTGTTTGCGTAGTGTCGTATGCACAAGTCCTCCTGATGGCATCCTGTGAGCTTTATCTCCAGTGAACAGGACGCCTCAGAAGGAGCAGGCAGACTTTCCCCCTGCTGGGATTTAGCTAAGGTTTGGAAAGACTCGGTCAAAGCAAAGCAGAGTCATGGAACGGGAAAGCACAGGGGGACCAGAGCGTGCACTAAATCCACAGAGAAAGAGAGAGACTGTGACTACTATAACAAATTACAGCAAAGAACAGCAGCATGCTGAAGAAAGACATTACTCTGAGTAGCTTTCTCAATGATTTTAAAAAGTAGCAGTTTCTGAAAATGGGACATTAGAAGGCCAAATATGAGACATACATAAGTTAGACAGCAGACGTATAACAAAAAGGAGATGGAAAGTAGCAAAGGAAAGTGAACTATTATTAACTTTTCAAACTTTTTCACTTACTTTAACAGAATAAAAAATGGACTACAGGAAATCGTATATAGCTTTCTGTAAAAACAGTTGAAACATTTCCTTGAGATAGCTTTCTTAATGGTCTGTTTTCCAGAGGAGAATAGCATTTATCAAAATATATTAATGATTCAGTGATTACGTTTGCAGTCCTTCAACTCCTTAGAATTACGTTTTGTTACCTATAATAATTCATGTATTTTAACTTGATCAAAATCCCCTAATTGCATCCATCTACAATAGCCCCTTTCTACTTGGCCCAGAGTGTCACGGAGCTTCCTGCTGCTCCTCTGTCCTCGGGGAGGGGGTGACCTGGTCATCTCTGGAGAGCTGTCCCTTCACTAGGAAGAGTCCCCATAACTTTCTCCAGATCCTTGGCATGGAGGTCGCCCCTGTGTGCATTCCATTCCCAGACTCAGTGTGACAGCTCTCTCACTCAAACCCTCTGCCCCCAAACCTGTTAGCACAGATAAGTTTTGTCCTACACATTCCATGTTGGCTCATTCCATTTCTTCAGTTTCTAGTTTTGGCTTCTGAGTGGTCACTGGGGATGAAATGGGGGAAATTGGATGGAGGATATGTTTGTACTATGGCTGTGACTGGAGAAATTTCTGGAGTATTGTGCTCAGCCTGGATGATAGATTAGATGTGGGGACAAAACTAACTTGATCATGAACACCAATTCAGTACTCATGCCTGGTAGCAGTGGCATAAACAGAATTCACCTGTGAGAGTTTCCTGGAAAAGAAAACAACTGAGGAAATGAAAGAGTCTTGCTAGAAATTAAACAGTAAGTACAGTAATTGCAGCAGTGAATCACTGTGAGATAAAAAAAGATCAATGGACTTGAAGAGAGAATATCCAAAGATAAAGCTAAGTCACAGAACATGTTCTGGGTATGAAGGTGACATTTTGGCGAGGAGAAGGAGGGAGGTAACAATTGTTGCTGGTTCACCTGATATATCAAAGCAGTTGAGGTCCACTGTGGGGGAATCAGTTCCTTAAGTGACAGAATGCAAAGTAATCTTTTACAAGTGAGAGATGGTAGCAAGTTCCTTTTAAGTTTTCGGTGTGTCTCTATCTGTCTATGTGTTTCATCTCTGACACCTGTTTTAAAGTTAAATCTCATGTTAACATCATATATTTCATCATTTAGTTGTCACTCCCTCTAATCTTAAATAAGCTTTTTAAACAAATTTTAACTATTTCAGAAGGAAAAACATTATACTTAAATATATCTAATCTCCAATGTGGCAAAAAATAAGTACATATGATATAATATATTGAAATATCAAATAAAATATGAAGAAAATTCTATATTAAAATATCAAAGAAAAACAGTAAAACCTGAAACAATGCAATTTGTACTAACAAACAAAAGCTAAATTATGTAGAAAAAACTTAGAAACATCCTTCCACTCATACAGAGGAAATAGAAAAAGGGCTATAAAAACTATTCACAAAATCAGAGCCCTAAAAGGGCTCTTTCAGTGCTACTTAAGTAAATTGAAACTCTCAATAGATTGATAACAAATTTGAATTAAAATGTATTGATAGAATCATAATACAAATTAATCAAACTTAAAATATCTATGGAAATTATAAAAATCACTTAGAACAAATTCATATTTCCATATTTCCAGAAAGATGAAAATATTTTAAATTATATTGTCATAGAAAATATTCAAGAAAATACCTGAATGCCAGTCAACAGGACATGTTGACATATATTGTATTGTGTGATAATATAAATTAGAATTCCACAAAGTTGTTAAAAATTTACAGTATCTTTCTGGAAGACGTGGCCAGAAGACTGTCCAGATGCACCATCAGTGTGTAGACAAAAGTGGTGTTAGTTTTCTGTCACTGATACACCAAAATCACCGCAAAGTTAGCTCCTTAAAATAACACAAATGTACTATGTCACAGCTTCTTTAATAAGATCCAACAGTTTTGGCTTAGAATCTTACAAAGCCCAAATTGTTTGGGGGATGCCACAGTAAATTCTCTAAGCTTATTCAAGGTATTGGCAGATTCAGACGGACGTTGGACTGTGTCGCTGTGGTCTGTTTTTTGCAGGGTGTCCCAGTTCCAAAGAACATTGTCTTCTTTCCTGGGCTTCTGATCCCCTTCCAGCCACACGGAGAGTCCTCATTTGGTGTGATTCAGATCAAATTGTCTACTCCCTTCTGAAGCATCTCCCTGACACCGCTACCTCCTTCTGCTGCTCTGAGCACTCGTGCCTGCGGCTGAGTGAGCCTGCCAGGTGGCCCAGCACGGGTGCCCGTCGCTGAGCCTGAGACCCGGTCCCACCTGCTAGTGCTTGTTTGCTGGAGGCAAAGCTCCAGGTAGTCCAGTGTGGACCTCCTCAGGGCTCTACTATTCTTTCACTTGCAGTAAACCTGTGAATTGTGATTTGCTTTGAAAAAAATTGCAAATATACCATTATGCAAAAAATGATTCTGAAAGTTATTCAAAGTAAGGAAACTCTAAAGTGACCTAGATCCATAAGAGAGAAAGAAGGTGGGTAGATAGTCTATAATATTTATATTATTATTTTTAAGTACTGCAGATTAAATGAGTGAACCCAACAATAGATACATATAGGAATTTATATGTTTATATATATATATATACATATATATATATATTTACATATGTGAGTGTACCTTTAAATATGTACATATGTGAGTGTACTTTTAAAACTTTTACATATGTGAGTAGTACTTTTAAAGTTTGCATATTTAGAGTGCTTTTTATGTTTATCAGGATATACAGGTATATATGCACTTTTAAATGCATATTTAAACAGAAATAGTTAAAAAAAGAAATCATCTATTCAGAAATTACAAAAAGATAAAACAGAAATTTGGCTGTGAGAAATAATAAAATAATAGATACATGTCTGAAAATATATCAGTGAGAAATGCCTGAGGAGTAAAATGTAATATAAATTGAAAAAAACCAGCCACCTTCAAAACATCACATGAAGGAAAACCCATCTCATTTTCTCAGTCCTTCAAGACCTGCCACGTATTATTAAAGAGAAGCTTCAGTCTGAAGCAAAGGCTTTATGGACAAAGCAGTGCACTTCAGTGTGATATAATAATGAGCATAGAATCAAGAAAAGTAGTAGAGATGTTTGAAGAATAAATTAAAGGGGAGAATTTGAGTGGACAGTGGAAGTATGAATAAAAAATGGAGGGTGGAGGTCTGCATAAAATATGTGGGTTTGCTTATGCATACATGTTTTCCTGCAGTGTATATCCAAAAGAAGTAGTGATACAAAAACTAATTCTTCTTAAAACTGAATCCTCACTTCATGGAGGATTCCTCACTGTGTTACTCTTTGTGGCCCTGTCTGAAAGGGAAAAGTTTGACTGGGGAAGATCCCACTGTGGGCCTCACAACACGACAACAGTGGAACACCTGAAATATTTCAGAATATGAAGGCTGAAATGAATCTCAGCAGATCATTAAGATTTATCAAACAAACCTATATAAAATCTTTTGCTTGAGGATGGGTAACATAAGCAGCATATAATCAATGAGGAGCAATAAATGTTTTTTTTATTTAAAGAAAAAACACAATAGAATAGAATAAGACCTTGCTGGTATTGACAACAGTGAATGAAAGTTTGCTTATATTGTTTGGCTATAAATATTTTTTCAGATTCATCTTTTTATTAAGACAGGAAGAATAGCAGTACTTGAGAAAACGTGCTGGTGTCACACTGTGATAGCCAAAATGGGAAACCAGGGAACCATAAAGACCACACAGAGGGACAGGGTGGAGTGGCTGTGCTGTTCCTTAACTCAACATTTTTAAAATTAGGAATTAAGCTCTGCTTTAAAGCTGCAAAGAAACGCACTATGTGGTAAGCGACCTGGTTGCACAACAGCAATAATCAATACATTGTACCTTATGTGAGAGAAAATGCAGAAATCCATTAAAGTGAACAAATGAAATGAATGAAGACTTTTGTCTGGATCCCTGTGGTTTGCACATTCCACCCAAAGAATTTATAAAATACTTTCCACACAGAAAAAGAATTTATAAAATTTACCTCATCACAGCTAAAGCTAAATAATTTAATAACTGAGAACAACTGTTTTGAAGAGCGGATTGGACTATGTTGGAGCAAAACAAATCAGCATGATAACTGGGATATAAGAGGAATCTTTCTGCTGAACAGAGTGCTAAGGACAGGAACAGGGCCAAGGACAGTGGCAGGAGTGTTACAGGGAAGGCGTCTGCCCCGAAAGAGGAGCCTGTGGTTATCCCAGAGGGACTGCTGTGGAGTGGGGCGACACCCTGAGAAGGAACAGCTGAGAGGTGGGGGGGCATAAGTCTGTGGGAGGGGCGATTCCAAGGGGAGGCCCCCTGAGTCCAGGTGGGCAGCATGTAGGCCTGAGTGGAGGCAGGGAGACAATTTTAGCATGTGGCCTGGGAATGCTAGAGAAGAGAGGAAAAGGGCTTTAAAATGTGTGAAGTAAAAGCTGAAAATTTCCCAAACATGAGAATGGAAACTAACATACAGATCAGTGAAGCATATAGAACTCCAAATAGCCATAACCAAAATAAAACTACATCCAGACATATAATAATCACCATCCCAGAAATCCCAAATAAGAACAGAATATTAAAAGCTGTTAGAAGAAAAAACCGATCACCTACAAAGGAAAACTTATCAGAATCACAGCAGACTTCTCAACACAAACAATGAAGTCAAGAAGAGCATGGAGTGAAGTTTTTCAGATCCTTAAAGAAAATGACTTCCAATCCAGACTGATGTACCCTGCAAAACTGTCCTTCAAAATGGATTGAAAAATAAGATACTTCCATGACAAAGAACAGCTGAAGAACTTCATGATCACCAAACCAACCCTGCAAAGAATACTCAAAGACATTCTAGATAGACATAGGGAAAAACCACTAAGCAAGGCAGACAATTAAATATAGTGGAAAGGTAAAGATGCAACAGCAGAAAGATAACATGTCAAAAATAAACCAATATATAACAGTTATAACCATTAATGTAAATGGCCTCAATTCACCAATTAAAAGAAACAGTCTGGAAGAAAGGATCAAGAAACAACATCCAATCATATGTTGTCTACAAGAAACCCATCTAGCCCAAAAGGAAACTCATAGACTGAAAGTCAAAGGATGGAAAAAAGTACTTCATGCAACAGGAACAACAACAACAACAACAACAAAAATGAGGGGTAGCTATTCAAGAGGAAGAGAGAACAATCTTAAATATCTATGCACCAAATTCCACAGCACCCAGCTATTCAAAACAAGTATTAGCAGAAATGAAAAATCAAATAAGCAATAAAACAATTATAACAGGAGATCTTAACACTCCACTGACACAAAAGGACAAATCAACCAGACAGAAAATCAGCAAAGAAATAACAGAACTGAATCACACCTGTGAACAAATAGACTTGATAGATGTATACAGTGTTCCATCCAACAACATCAGAATATACATTTTTCTCAGTAGTAGATGGGACATTCTCTAAAATAGACCAAATAATAGCCCACAGAACATACTTAAGTAAGTGAAAAAGAACTGAAATTATTCTATACAAGTTATCGGATCATAGCACCATGAAATTAGAAATTAATGATAAAAGAAAATGCAAAAACCCCACAAATACATGGAAATTGAATAATTTCCATTCAGTGGGTCACAGAGGATATTAAAGAAGAAATTAAACAATGTTTACAGGCAAACAAAAATACTATTACATCTTACCAGAATCTATGGGATGCAATGAAAACAGTCCTCAGAGGAAAATTTATTGCAGTGAACTCCCACATCAAGAAAACAGAAAGAACACAAATAAACAACCTGATGCTACACCTCAAACATCTAGAAAAAGAAGAGCAAGTCAAGCCAAAAGCCCAAAGAAGGGAAGAAACCATAAAGATCAGAGCAGAAATCAATGCAATAGAGACTAAGAAAACAATACAAAGAATCAATGAATCAAAACGTTGGTTCTTTGAAAGAATAAATAAAATTGACAGGCCTCTAACCACCCTTATTTAAAAAAGGAAAGAAAAATCTCAAATTCATGCAATAAGGAATGAAAAGGGTGAAATCACTAAAGTCCCTATGGTAATACAGATCATCAATAACTATTTTGAAAGCCTGTATGCTCATAGGCTTGATAACACAGAAGAAATGGACTGATTGCTAGAAACATATGAATTACCAAAGCTGGTTCTAGAAGATGTAAAACTGCTGAATAACCCAATTTCTATTAATGAAATTAAAAATGTAATTAAATCCCTACCAACAAAGAAAAGCCCAGGTCCAGATGAATTCATTGTGGAAGTCTATAAGAAATTCAAAGAAGATTTAATTCCAACACTCCTAAAACTCTTCAAAGAAATTGAAAGGCAAACAATTCTCCCTAACTCATTCCTGGAAGCAAACATTAGTCTAATATCAAAACCTGAGAAAGACTCAACTAAAAAAGAGAACTATAGTGCAATCTCCCTAATGAACATAGACGCAAAAATTCTCAATAAAATTTTGGGAAATAGAATGCAGCAAATCATCAAGAAGATTATACATCATGACCAAGTGGGATTCATCCCAGGAATGCAAGGATGGTTCAACATACATAAATCAGTAAATGTAATCCACCATATCAATAGAGACAAAAATAAGAATCACATGATCATTTCTATAGATGCAGAAAAAGTTTTTGATAAGGTCCAACATTCATTCATGAAAAGAACCTTGCAGAGAATTGGAATAGATGGTCTTTACCTCAAAATGATAAAGGCCATCTATGACAAACCAACAGGCAGCATAATATTAAATGGCCAAAAACTGAAAGCCTTTACCTTAAAATCAGGCACAAGACAAGGATGTCCATTTCCACCACTCCTATTCAACATAGTACTGGAAATACTAGCCAGAGCAATTAGGCAAGAGAGAGAAATAAAAGGAGTAAGGATAGGAAAAGAGGAAGTTAAATGATCATTATTTGTAGATGACATGATACTCTACATAGAAGACACCCAAATCTCCATTGAAAGACTCCTAGATATAACAAATAAATTCAGTAATGTAGCTGGATACAAAGACAACACTCAAAAATCAATAGCATTCCTATACACTAACAACAAAACCACCGAGAGAGAAATAAGATAAGCCACACCCTTTACAATAGCATCTAAAAAAATGAAATACTTAGGAATTAATCTAACGAAAGAAGTAAAAAATCAATTTAGGGAAAATTATAATACCCTGAAAAGAGAAATCTAAGAGGACCTCAGAAAATGGAAAGACATCACTCATTCATGGATAGGAAGAACAAACATTGAGAAAATGGCCATTCTCCCAAAATCATTATACAGATTTAATGCAACCCCAATCAAAATACCACTGGCATACCTCACACATCTAAAGAAATCACTCCTAAAATTCATCTGGAACCAGAAGAGACTGAGAATAGCAAAGGCAATTCTGAGCAACAAAGGCAAGGCAGGAGGCATCACAATCCCTGACTTGAAGTTACACTACAAAGCTATGGTAATAAAATCAGCATGGAATAAAAACAGACCTGAAGATCAGTGGAATAGATTAGAAGACACAACCACATCTACGAACACACTCAACCATCTTATCTTTGATGGGGCCAAACACATTCACTAGAAGAATGATAGTTTTTTTAATAAATGGTGCTGGAAAAACTGGCTCTCCATATGTTGAAAACTAAAACTAGACCCATGCCTATCACCGTGTACTAAACTAAAGTCTAAATGGATCAAAGATCTAAATAGTAAAACAGAAACACTAAATCTGTTGGAAGACAAAGTAGGTAAAAATCTTGAACACACAGGGGTAGATAGAGAATTCATGAACAAGAATCAAACTGCATGTTAAATACTTCCCAGAATCAATAACTGGGATCATGTCTTATTAAAGATTTTCTGCATGTCAAAAGAAACCTCCAGCAGAGTGAAAAGAAAACCCACAAACTTGGAAAAAATCTTGGAAAACTGTCTCTCAGACAAAGGACTTTTGTCTAGAATATATAAAGAATTTTAAAAAAATCATACTCCTGAAATTCAGAGACCCAATCCAAAAATGGGTATCCAAGATGAATACATAGTTCTCAGATGAAGAAATACAAATGGCAAATAAATACGTGAAAAAATGTTCAGCATCATTAGTCATTAGGGAAATGCAAATTAAAACCACATGGAGATTTCATATCACTCCAGAAAGAATGACCAGGATCAGCAAAACTACCAACAACACATGCTGGACAGGCTGCAGGAAAAAGAAACTCTTCTGCACTGTAGGAGTGTAGACTGGTGCAACCACTGTGGAGCTCAGTTTGGAGTTACTGAAAAAGCTGGGATTGGAAGTCCCATTTGACCCAGCTATTCCACTTCTAGGCATGTTCCCAGAAGAAGTGAAAACATCATACCACAGTGATATATGTGCACCCATGTTCATAGCAGCACAATTTGTAATAGCCAGATCTTGGAAACAACCAAGGTGCCCTTCAACTGAGGAATGGATAATAAAGTTGTGGTATTTTTATACAATAGAGTACCACTCAGCTATAAAGAAGGATCACATTGAGATATTTATAAATAAATGGATGCAACTTGAGACCATACTCATAAGCAAAATAAATCAAACTCATATGTATAAATACTGTATAGTCTCCCTAGTGTAAGAAATGGTAAGAGTACATAAGATTTTATGGTAATCATGGCTCCCCATTACATTGCTTTGAAACCTTATAATATTTTCATTCATTGGTTGGAATGGTTTTATTCTGTTTTGTTTGATTTTATTATGTGTGATGGTATGAACAGCTATTCTGAAGAAAACAAGACATTATGGCAGCCATCGCTGATTTAGTATCGTCTTGCTCTGAAGTCCTACCATGCTTTTGTTCTTCTATTACCATTGGTTCTAGCATGTTGTGTCTTATTGGATTTTAATATGTATGATGATATAAACAAATTTTTATGGAAAATGAGATATTATAGTAGCCATTGTTCATCTTCTGTTATTTGGTTTTGAATGCCCTGTAGTACTTTCATTCTCTTGAATGGTTTTATACTATTTTGTTATGTTTGATATTATTGTGTGTGAAACTATGCTCAACTATTTCAAAGAAAAGAGACATTATGGTAGCTACCGTTAATATCCAAATGTCTTGTTTTAAAATAATGTGCAGCTTATTTTTTTCTGTTCTGATTAGCTTTGTTCTGTCCTCTTTTGCTTTATTCTCTTTAAAATAAAATTTAAAAAAGTAAGTAAAGTGTGTGAAGTGAAGTCAGACTGTTTTTCTGGTTTAAAATGCTGTAAAAAGGCGTTGGCGACATTCACATTCCTTTACTCTGGGAGATGCGAACAGTAAGGAAACAAGAGAAGGGGCAAAGATAACCTGCATACTTGGTCCCCAGCAGCTTGGCTCGCTGAGGTTCTGATGGTCATTTAATTACATGGAAATTCTCCAGCTGAGGAAAACAAGTAGCTGGGAATAAAACAGTGAGAACTAGGTGTTTCACTGTGTGTATCTGGCATATCTCAAGTTTCCAGTGACAAATACACTTGGTTTTTCTCTGCATAGCAAAGAAAAAACAGAAGCAGAGAACTTTAAATATTGTTTTCACATCAATTGAAAGCCAAATGATAAAATGACAAATTAAATTCTCCAGTGAATATAGCAAGAGAAGAAAAAACAATGACTATGTGTGTGTATATATATATATATATAGTTGCAAGGACATAAGAGAATCACAGTTTTAATTCTCAAAAATTGTAGTTTTCTTTAAATATTTTAAGAACTCTTAATATTTCTACTGTAATTTTCAAAAACATTACCATAGCAGACCATTAAAAATGAATGAGGTTGGGGCTGGGGGTGTTGCTCAGGGGCACAGCGGCCTCCTGGCAAGTGTGAGGTCCTGAGTTCAATTCCTGATACCCCCAAAAAGAATCAAATTGTTTTCTACTGCTAAGTGTTTCAGGGTCCCTTTTTCACCTGCAGTTCCTTCGTCTCAGTCTTTCCTGTCTCTTATCTACTAGTTACACAGTCACTGACGTTAAGAGATGACAATGCTGAATCTGATATAACCATATTGACCTGTGTCCAGTCTCTCTCTTATTTGGGAATTAACTGAGTGAGCTGCTGCCATGGAGATATTTTATCCTAGCATTGTGTACTTACTTCACTGTGCAGGGCGTACTGTGAAATATGGTCAGAACCCATCACGTATGGGTTGTGTATAGTACTGTACGTGTCTGCATTTCATGACTACACATCAGAAAAATGAAATGTATTAATTCATAAGTCTAAGAAAATTTAATGTGATATACATAATGTGTTCTTAGATAAATCAATATTATTTTCCCTTTTATTAAAAATCGTGGAATACCTATGAGTAAGTACACAAAAGGAACGGGCGGTAACAAATCGCATACCCACCATCCAGGCCGGGAACTGAACCCTTGGCCCGGAGCCTCCCGCCAGGACTGGGTCAGCAGAGCTCGCGGCCGGCCCAGGACAGGTCTGCACCGCGGTCTTCAGGGCGCGGGAGCCCGGTCACCGCGGGAAGCTGGTGCACCCGCTGTGGACGCCGTCTGCTGTCCCCGGCGAGGCCCCGGCCTTGACTGGGTCCTGGAACACGAGTGTTAGGGCGCGGGGACCATGTGCGCGCGCCAGGACCAGCGCAGGAGGGAGAACCCTGGCGCCACCCCAAACACGCTGACCGCTCACTGGGTCCTTCTCTCCCTAGGCCGCGCCGAGGACTGATTCTGCCCTGGCATTTCTGCACCGTTCACACCGCCCAGGGCTATCCCTTAAAACATAGCTTTTATTCTATTCCGAGTTTGCTGAGTTTGTTGGATGTTTTTCATGAAATCACTTGAATGTTACGATACATTTTTTCTGTTTATTTGATAATTATGTAGCACATTTATTTTATTAACGTGATAAGCCACATTGGCAAATTTATTTTTTCTGAGTTATAGGTTGTTTCTTTTAGATGCCATTGTCTTTTAAATGTTACTGTTTTATTTAGGGTTTTGGTTAGATTCATGACAGCTGGTAACATGTTGGCCTTACAAATAATACCGGAAAGTGTTTCCATTTTTCCTCTCACTGTAATTTTGTTAAAAATTTGCTCACATTCCTCTTTAAATTTTCAGAACTTATTAAGGAAGGAAACAGTGGCTTGATCTTTGTATGTTCATTTCCTTAAGGGAAGTTTTAAGATGATGTATTCCTTGTTTGCCATCCTTTTTTACGTTCACTATTTGTACATTTTTATTGTTACTTTTGTCTTTCAAGGCGGGTTTTCACTATGAAATTCAGGCTGGTTTTGAACTCACATTGAAGCCAGGCCAGCCCTGAGCTTGCCGCAATCCTCCAGCCTCAGCCTTGGAGTGCTAGGATTATAGGTGGCACCACCACACCCTGCTTTTACTTTCATTTTTTTAATAGTTGAAGGTAATTCAAATTTTGTAATTGTTCTCCTGTCAGTTGGGAAATGTTTTTCAAAGAATTTTGTGTTGTATCTAGGTTTTAAAGGGCATTTGTAAATGCGTCTTTTCTACTAACTGCCTGAAAATTCTGTTCATAAATATTCTGTCTTATTTGATAATTTTATTTAATAGATGATGGTATTATGGTTTTGACCATTTTCCTTGGGATATGTTTGTTGTTACATTTACCTAAGGATCTGTTACACTCATCTAAATCTTTTCACAGCATTCCCGTCATGCCGTCTTGGGCCCCAGTCGGCCTCCTCCTCTTCTCGTCTCACCTTTCTTTTGCTTTCCCACTTTGATTCTTCCAGAGGTTAATTCATTTCACCAACATTAAAAGCATTTTGACTTTGTACATTTGTTTTTCATTGAAAATCTGTTTTACTATTTTCATTCATTTCTGTTCTTATATTATTTTCATTTCTTCCTTTCTTAGCTATCTTTTGCTACTTGTTTGAGATTCATCCAAGCTTTGATCATTTATTGTTAACATTTCTCTTTTACTAAAATATGGATTTGGAAGTATTAATCCTGCATTAACTATATTCCAACATTAGTCAAATCATTACTACCTTTTATTGCACTTATTTTTTACCCCTGGGAATGTTTAAATTTTTTGCTGCTTAATTTTAAAAACTTTGTAAAACTTTTATTTATCTATCTGGTATTTATTCTTATGATAATTCCTCTATAATACAATGATATATAGTATATACTTATATTTATAAAGTTATCCTTATCTTTATATTTATTGATTTCAATTCAGTTGTGACTTGTTCAGTGTCCAAATATCTAGCCCATTCATAATTCCTTGTGTATCTGAAAAACGTGGCATTTGGCAGGTGAATGTAATGGGATATATATGAATATATATGTACTGTGTACATTTATAGTATGTATCAGATAAAATTGATTAGTTCATTATTCTAATTTTTTATTTTCTTATTGTTTTTCTTTTTCTGCCTAGTTCTTTTATTTGGCACAAAGATATATTAAAATGCTAAAATATGGCCAGGAATTTTATTTTTCCTTTCACTTTTACTATCTTTTGCTATATACTAATTGAAGATAATTTTATATGTCTATTAAACTTTATTTACGTGTTTATTGACTTGCTTATCTTTGCTTTTTAAAGCAGGCTCTCTGTAGTTTAGGCAGGACTTGAATTCCCTGCTAACCCTGGGCTGGCTTGGAACTTGTGATCCCTGTGCCTTAGCCCGGGAAGTGCTGAGATCGCGGTGTGAGGCGCCACTCCTGGCTTAAACTTCTTAAAATCACGAGTGGGGGAGCATAGTAGTGAGAACCAGGGTCAGATGACCAGCAGTAACGGAAGCTAATGCAGCGTCCACAGTTTTTAATGTAAAACCGTGGGGCATCTTAGTACAGACGCAGGGGAAGGAAGAGGGAGAAGCAGACTGTGGTCCAAGCAGCTTCGTCATTTTTAATCTCGGAAGTTGAAACAGTGATGACGTCATCACTCGCGATGACCCGAGTTCTCACGGAAGACGCGGACACGAGCCGCCTGACTACTGCGTGATGACGTCAGACGCACTCGCGCCAGCGTCATCCGCCCAGCCGCTCTGTAACTCTTTGTAATTTAAAGAGAATATACTTTAGAAAATCAAGAGCCCACAGAATAGTTTCATGCATTAAAGTTTTGGATTCTTTTGTAGAATAGTGAAGTGTGCTATTTTTCATAAAGTAGGAAGGTGAAAGGGGTGAGTTTGCAGATTTTTTTCACAGAGTGAAGGGCGGGCTGACAAAGATGCTCACACTTGGTTCTGTTCAGGGCTGCATCACTTTATTCTGTGCTCTCTCGACTCACGTCTTCACAGATTTCATTCCCGCAAACCCTCACACTTGGTAGTTTAAATTAAACCTCCCATATTTAGCATAATGCCAAATGACTACCAATGACATCTCTAATTTGAAGAAGACACGTTTTCTTTCTTACACGTTTTAACAGTAGCTCTTCTCATTTCTTTAGCTGCCTAAATTGCTACATGATGGATTCTAATTCCAAGATCCCTCCTTTAGCAAAATTACTCCACTTTTATCAAGACAACAGCCCACTCTGGGTCACTAACTAATTATCCTTTCCTTTGTATCTGGTCCTTGATGAAGTTTTGGTTCCTTTAGAGGCTGTTAATATAATTTTCAAAGACATGTCCACTTTGAAAGGCGTTTTAGCGCTGATAACATGAGAACTTGCAGAATGAGAGGCCCTTTTACATCATGATAGTATCAAACTTTTTCATTGTCTACTAAAATTGCCCTCTCTAACAGGAAAAAAGCATATAAGTCTAAAAAGATAAATAAACACAGAAATTTTTACAAATGAGTGTGTAATCTTTCAAATTCCACTGTTTCTGCTCTACTCTTTAGGCCTAATTAAATGGTCCTCAATGAAAAATGCCAAATTTCTTTATATTAAAGTGCATTATATTTTTTGTTTCTGCTTTCATTTGCTGATCTAAATTCTTAATTGAAAAAATGTGATCAAAATCAAAGTTTCTTAAACTAAAGTTACTATTTCCTATAGCTCAAGGTTTACCTTTTGTATCAAAACAGTAAAAACAGATTTTAAAAATAATAAAAATATTATTTTAAAATTTAAACTTCCAACCAGAATATAAATACTATTTTTATTTTCAGCACTAGATATTGAAAGCAGGGCCTTTGCACTTCACTGAACTATGTACTCAACCTTTACTTATTTTTTATTTTTGGACAGAGTCTCCCTACATCAGTAAGTTGTCCAGGCCAACGTCAAACTTGTGATTCTCCTGCCTTAGGCTTCCAAAATGTTGGGACTAGGGGCATGCACCACTACCCCTGGCCAGAAGATAAATATTTGAATTAATTTACCAAAATAAACTGTGTAATGTTAGCATTTATTTTAAAGTAAAACATCAAGTTAATAATTATGTAACAAGAATAGAAATTGTCATAAAATTCCCTTGAGAAACAAACAACTATATATGTTTTTGCATGCTGTGTTTCTTAATATTTTAAAAATATGCATATAGCCAGGCCTGGTGGCACATGCCTGTAATCCTAGCACTTGGGAGGCTGAGGCAAGAGGATTGTTGGGAGTTTGAGGCCAACCTGGGCTACAAAGTGAGCTTAAGACCAGCCTGAACTTCATAGTGAAATCTTCTCAAAAAGATAAAAGAAATAATTTTTTATTTTAGCTAGAATTTGATATTTGTAAGACTCAATTTTCTGATAAATCATTAAAAAGAAAATGGCATTCTGTTGACACAAATGAAATAGAGTTGATGGACTGAAATTATTTGGTTCCTTTAAAGGCTGTTAATAGAATTTTCAAAGACATGTCCGCTTTGAAAGGCATTTTAGTGCTGATAAATAATTGAAAGGCATTTTAGCACTACCAAAATAATTTATCTCATATATGAATCATATACACATGCATCTTAAAAATGCAGCATAAACAAGTATGGTGACATGCTGTGCTGTTCTTTTAAACTGTTACAGCTGCAGGCAGAAGGGTAAATGAGTCAAATGTCAGTGCGGAATGTCAGAATTTCCTGAAAAATCTGCATATCCCTAGCAGCATACAAATGGAATCCCCCTGCTGTGCCTCCTCTCACACGGCTGTGTCCCCTTCGCCGACGTGAGCATGCTTCGGAAATCTGCTTTGCACACTGCCTCACACAGAGGGCTGATTTTCCTCTCCCCTCTTTCCATATCCAGGTGATGCTCTTTCCAGGGCATTTTTAGATTTATGCAGCTCCATCCTCGTGTCTGGCCTGAGACCTGCAAGAGTTTCTGAAGATGTAACAGATGAGCATCCATGGAATGAAAGACTCTTCAAATAAGAACAGTTTGGAGTTTAAGACTCTGTGACTGTGTTGGGAGTGTCTTAGGGTAGCACAAGCTGCGTGGTTCTCAGGAAGAAGACTGTCAGATCGATGGAACCCAACAGAGCAGTTGGTGGTGAGCGTATGACATACATGCTACAGTGGCCCATTTGTATCATTGAAAGCTCTAAAAGTCTTGTTATCACTGGAATAGAGGATACAGAAATTAATTCATAGAGTGAAAAGACAACCTGCAGAGTGGAAAAATATTTTGACTGCCACACCTCAGAAAACCTAATGTCTAGACTATATAAAGAATTCATAAAACTTAGTCTAAAATAAACCACACAATCAAGTAATGGATATAAAAGTCAGTCTAAAATAAACCACTCAGTCAAGTAATGGGCAAGTAAAATTAACAGACAGTTCTCAGACGAAGAAATGCAAATGGCCAACAAATATGTGAAAAAAAAAAAAACAATTCATCACTGGCCTTTTCTCCAAACATCTCTAAACTGCAAATTAAAACAATGCTTTTTTATCTTATACCAGAAAAAGTGGCAATAATCAAGAAATTTTTAAAAAATAACAAATGTTGGTGACACCATGGTGGAAAAGGAGCCCTCCTACATATTTGATGGGGATGTAAATTAATGCAACCATAATAGAAGTCAGTGTATAAATTCCTCAAAGAACTAAAATTAGAAATTCCATATGACCCAGCTATGTGCCTCTAAACAGCTAAAGACATCATACTATAGCAATGTGAGCATGCCAACGTTTATAACAGCACCATTCATAACAGCTAAATCCTGCATGCAGCCTGAATGCTGTCAGCAGACTGCTTGGTAAAGAAAATGCGTTATCAATACTAATGGAATACCACTTGGCCACACAGAAGGGCAACTCAGACATTTGTAGAAAAATTGATGTGCCTGGAAGATACAATAGTGGGTGAAATAAATCAGACACATAAGCTGAAATACCATATAGAAACTTTTATGTGAGCAAGGCAAAGTACAAACAAAAAGCAGAATAAAAGTTAGAAGACAAGAGGTGGATCTCTCACAGGTGGGGTCTGAGGAGATGTGGGGAAGGGAGAAGGGAAGAGGAAATAAGTATAATAAAGCCTTACTATACAAAGGCACCTAATAACCTCAAAAATATAAACAATATGTGCCCTAAACACGAGATAAGATTAATGATATCAGTAAGAGTGAAAATGCAGGAGAGGGGTGTTACAGCTTGTGTCTACATGGCCCTGCAAAGCCTCATGTTGTCATAGGCAGTTTTTTTCAGATGTGGCTGGATTTAAAGTTGTATGGGGCTGGAATTGATGATGCAATTACTAAATCAGTCCACTGATTGGTTTAGTGTAGTTCTGAGTGTGAGTGCTACCCCCTCTAAGGGCAAGTGGCCTAAACAGATATAAGGGAAAGAGAGAGGGTTGCTGTCTGTCAGTTGTAGCTTGCTGCTTTGTGCATTCCTGCCTTCTGCCTACTGTGCACTGTTTCTCTTCTGCTCTGCTTCTCTGCCTTGTGCCACCCTGCCTTACAGCCAGCCAACTCTTAACTGAATGCTACAAACTGTGAGCCAAATCAACCTTTCCTCTTTTAACTTTGGGCACCATATATTTTGTCTCAGCAATGACAAAAGTAACTAAAACAAGAGATGCAGATGAGATGGGAGGCAGACAGGAAAGGGGAAGGAGTCAAGCTGTTTTATGCAAATGTACTTCCTCTCCAAGATAAATATAAATGACATAAGCTGCAAAGATGTACTAATAAGCAACTATAATAGGGGCTGGGGATTTAGCTCAGTGGCTTAAGCACCTGCCTGGCAAGCGTGAGGTTGTGAGTTTGATCCCTGGTACCAAAAAAAAGAAGACAAAAGAAACTATAATAATAAAAAATGAAGGGATCCTTAGGATACTCTTTTGGAGAACTGCTGGGGAAACTGGTTCTCCAGGATTCAACTAACTGTGCTCAGCCATCCAGGCACTGGAGATCTGTGATTCAGAAGGAGCTTGTGACTGCTCCATCTGGAACCAGACCATGAGTTTTGTGCATGGCACTGGATTTACATGCATGCAGAATGTAAGAGTTGTAGGGTCAGGAAGGCTTCCACTTAAGTTTCAGGAGAAAGCCTGGAAGGTCAGGCAATGTGTCTCTGAGAGGACAGTGTGCGTAGCTGAATGTGCAGTGGAGACCCCAGAATGTTGCAGAAAGTAAGGATCTGGAAAATCTGAGAAAAGCTGCACTGAGTGAGCAAAGCCAGCTCAAGAGAAAGCCATGAAGACTACAGACCCTGGCAGTGGCTCAGGGGTGGAGTCACACATCCTTTGGAGTTCACACCTTATTAGAGACTGCCTCTCGTGCTGGACAAGGCACTAACATTTTCCCTGATGTGCTTCAGTCTTGCTTTGTTCCAATTCCTTTCTGTTACCCAATTTCTGTCTTTTGCAATGGGAATATCTGCCCTGAGTGTTTGTAGTGGTCAGTATTTAACATTCTTTTTATTTTTACAGACTCCCATAGTTAGGTATTTATTTTTAATTTCAGTGGAAAGTTTGGAGTTGGGTTTTTCAGCAATTCTAAAATGGGTAGGAGTTGGGAACTCTTAGAGATGGACTGAATGCATTTAGCAGAAAAGTACATGCAGGAGCCTTTTGGGGGCCAGAGTGGAGTGTCATGGTTTGTATCTAGTTTTGCCACACAGACACATGTACTCATAGGTGGGGCTTTAGGGAGGTGACTGGGTCATGGGGGTTGAATACTAATCAGTAGATTAATCCACTAATTTGTGAGTTCATAGCTAATTATGCTGTTGGGAGGTGAAGCCTGGTCAGGGGAGGCAGGGCTGGAGGTGTGGCCCGGAAGCATCACCTTGAGCCTCTTCCTCTGACCTCTCTGTTTCCAGGCTGCTGTGTCATGAGCAATCCTCCCCTGCCTGCATGCCCCTCTGCCACACAGCCCTGCCTAGAAGCCAGAGGACTGTGGACTGATGCTTCTATAATCTTTAAGCAAAAACAAATCTTTCCTCCTAAGGTCAGGTGTTGGTTTTGTGATGAGAAAATAACTAAGACCTTTTTCATGTTAGTTAGGGTTCTACAAAGAACCAGAATGAGCAGGATACTTGTGTACAGGTCTATACCCACACATCTTTACACCTCCATGTGTGTGTCACACATACAATTTAAGCCTATTTAATTTCTTAAATGTTAAACAGGTTATTTAATTGCTATTTAATTTCTTAAAAATAAATGTTTATAAATTTAAACACATTTTTTAGAGATTTATCTTTAATGAATTGGCTCACACAATTTGAAGGCTTGGCAAGACCCAATCCCCGTGAGTGAGGAGGCAGGTTAACCTCTTAGGGGGAGTCACAGCTTAATTCCAAAGCTGGGGCAGGTCATTCTTCCTTCTCACATGGCATCAACTGATTGAAGAGTTACCTGCTGATACAGACTGACCTATAAAATTAACAGTCAAACTTCCACACACACCATATAAGACAGGTTCAGCTCTTAGATGCTCACCGAGGTGGGCGAGGTGCAAAGGTGTGCCCCCTGCAACGGCTCATCCTAGGCAAAGCCAAGAACAGTGAGCCGATTGATTCAGGTCAAGGTTGCTTCCTCTCCAGTGGGTGGGTCTGGTCAGCTACCTCAATTCTACTCTAAAGAAGAGAAAACAAAGGGTTAAAGAGAAGACACCAGCCTCAAAGGTGAAGGGAATATCAGAAGGGGCTTTGTGGGTGGCAGTGAAGTCTTACTTTAATTTGAATTCATGGCTTCCTAGGTAGGGTAATAATTTTCTCATTAATATATGTAATTATACTTTCACTTTATAAGTTATTTTTCCATATTTGTTAAACATTTGTTAGTTTCAAAGGCATTTATTTATCACTATATACTTTCTACTTGTATAGAAGTGAATTATTTATTTTTTAAAATATCTCACAAATAGACTTTTTATATAATTGAATCTAAATTTCTCACAATTTAAACTGTACATATCATAAAATGTAAAACATTATACATGCTATTTTCTTGATTAGTATATTAATCTGCCAGTTATGAGAAGGACCAAATCTATTACAGCTTAAACAAGATGTAAGTTATTTACCTGCCTGGGTAATCAGGCCATTAGGGGAGAAGGAACAGCATGTGACCTTGGTCCTGGGGCTGCAGACACACTGGCTTCCACCCTAACTCCCGAGCCCCGAGCCCCTCAGAGAGCCCCACCGACTCACAGGGCCTCAGGGTGCTGACCCTTCAGCAGGAGGCCCTGCTGCTGAAACTTTCTACTGCAGAGCTTTATTATTCTTGCTACTTGTATGGCTTCACACTGGCAAGGCTGGTGCCCTGTCACTAAGCCACACCCACAGCTTTGCTTTTCCTTTGGTGAAGGATAATGAGCCTCATCGGAGATGGAAGGGAGCGACGTGGAGGCTTTGGGCACCGCCGTCTCTGCGGCAGGTACTCTGCTCATTCTTGCCTTCATAACACAAAAACGTCATAAACAGTGTTTAGATAATGAGTTGGGGAGCTTCCATCACCCAATTCGTAAGCACTGAAATTTGGCTAATCTTCACACGTTACTCCCTGTTATTCATGTTTGGAAAGTTTTCTAATGTGTAAAAATGAAAGCAGCATTTTTTTTTTCTTTTGAGCAACAAGTGAGTTCCTGGGGGTGGATGAAAACCAATGGCAATAATTTCCCCTCTCTGTAAGCAAAGAGGACTCTCAGGGAGTACGAGTCTCCTCAGAAGATAGCTTCAGGATAGAGAAAGCGAAGCAATGTGACTGAATACATGAATGTGCTTCATCATGTCGGTTCTTAAGGCGGCTGATTTTAGGGGTCACCTGGACTATAAAGGAGGAGCTGGAGAACTGGCCAGGGCTGCTTCCCGGATGTGTCTGGGAGGCATCTCCAGGAGGCAGGTGTGAGCTGAGTCTCCGGGTGAGGAAAATCTGCCGGCAGGGTGGGAGTGCCCTCCTGGAGCGAGCAGCCCAGACAGAGGGAGCCTTAATCTCCTCCCTGCCCTGGGGCAGACTCCTCTGTGCCCTTGGGAGTCAGAGCTCTGTGAGCTGCACCTGCAGACCGTGTGGTTCTCAAGCCTGCACCTCTGAAGCCCAGCCACACCAGGAGGCTCCATGGTCCCGAGGTATCAGAGTGGGCGCCCCAAGGGCATCCAGCCTGTGGACACTGGCTGAAGATTCTCTCTCTCCAGAGCCATGGGGGCAAAGCTTCCTGATAAATCTCTTCCTCTGTTAGGAATGATTGAAAGATGCAGTGGATATTAAAATTTAAAAAAAAGACATTGCCAAGAATGATGGGATAAGTGTTTCGAAAGCGTAGTTTGAGAAGAATTCATGGAAATATGTCTTTTATTTTAATAATTTTTTTTAATTTAAGCATTCATAGCAATTGTGGTCACCCCTCAAGCATTTATGGCAATTTCTATCAAATAAAACATTACAGTATGTTCTCTTTGCCTCACTAAGGAGATCCAGCACCATGCTTTTCCCCAAAGTCAAAATGACCTTGAAAAGCAAACGTTTTGGACCACTTTAGGATTTCCAGGCAGCAGCAGCTAATGATAAGCAGTAAGGGTGGCATGCTTCCATCTAGACATTCCTGTGGATTCTCACGTGGGGCGTGCTGGAGTGGTGGAGGGCTCTGGCTGGGGTTTGCTGTGGGACCTGGAGGCCGTGGTCTGCATGGCCTGCTCTGCCGCTCCCTGTGAGGGTAGGACCCCGCCCGCCGAGTCCTTCCGCTGGGCCACTTCTGCCTGGAGCAGGTGGCTGTGGGCTGAAACTCAACAGAAAGACCCCCCTTCTTAGGTTGTGGGTGTCAGGTGTACTGTCCCCCTGAGGAAAGCAGGGGTTCCAGAGCGGCCTCAGGAGGTGGCAAGGACAGGGGGCTACATGTGTTCAGTGCCAGGCCGAGCGCTTGAGGATTACCAGCAGTGTTTTTCTTTTTCCCTTTTTTGCAGCCATGAAACAAATTTAAACATTAACTATGCATCTTGCTCACACTCCCCTCCTCTATCTGTGTTGCAGCTTATTCTGTCGCTGAAATACGCTTTCAAAACACTTAGCCCATCATTCTTGGCAAAGTCTTTTTCTTTTAATTTTAATATCCACTCTAACACTGCCCTCAAAATTATAAGAAACCTTATATTATCAAAGACTGTAAACTTTAATGAGTTTAAAATCTATGCATAAATTTTGGAACAAAAATCTTTAAACAATTTGGGCCCTATTCTTTCTAGACATGAACAATAGACAAATTTTCAACCATAATTGTGGCAGTTTTTCTTATTTGTAAAATGATAGCACTGGTTTTTGACTGTGTTAAAGGCGAAAGTTAATCACCAAATGCGCTGACATGCTTTCACTTCTTGTTTTTCCTCTGCCTTCAAAATTTCATATTGCTTAGCAATTTCTCTTTATGGAAACAGTTATTATTAATAAAATTCAAACTATATGATCTACAAGACTTCATTTTCTGCCTTTAGCAATTTCTTCCCAAGTCTTTTTGTAAATTGGAGCTTCCTTTGTCCATTTTGTACCAGTTTTCCCCAGAGCGCCATTTTTCAGCCTTTTCCCATCTAAAATTACATCAAATTTCATGACTTAAATCATCTTTGATGATTGTCAAAACTATACTATCTTCAAATACCTACTCTATCACTCTCTGGATGTCCCTGGCAGTTCAAATTTTTCATGAATTTCATTCCATAAAATGTCTTTTTTACTATTAATAATTACTTCAGTAATATGAACTTCTTATCTACTTACTGAGTGATATAATTCTTCATTTTCAGTAATGCCTCTGGTCATGAATGCTTCCGTTTACAAACTGTCTCTTTTCTGCAAAATTTTGCTTCCATTTGCAAACTCTACACTGGGTGAGGAGCACAGTCAGAGGCCTCATCTCACAGAAACCCAACGGAAGCCACCTTCCCGGCACCGCAGAACAATTACGCCCACGACCTGAGGCCTTGGTGTGTCACCACTTTCCTCACTCACCAGCCACGGTGCTAACACGTGTTTGCTTAGGCCTCACGACACAGAGACAAGTAAGAAACCTAGTTCACAGTTAGAAATCTGAGGGGGCATTGGAAAGCGCAGTGAGAAACAACATTTCCATTTTGAACAAAGTATTAGGGAGGCATCAACTTGCCTGCTTTTTTGGAGTTAGAGTGGTGGAGTGTGAGGAGCCTGACAGACTGGAAAGGCCTAGCCATGCCAGGATTCAGCAGCTCTGAGAACCCCACCTGACAAGAAGGGGACTCAAGAATCCAAAGCCATGCGAGTTCCTTCCTCGCAGACACCCACTGGCTCCAGCAGGATGTAAAGCTGCAAGCTCCCTTCACAGCCTCCCCGGTGGGCAGCCCTCCTCCTCCACCCTCTCCAGGCCTGACTCCTGCACTCCCTGGCTGGATCCCTTCTGATCCCCACTCCCACCCTGCTCCTTCACAGCCTCCCAGGTGGGCAGCCCTCCTCCTCCTCCCTCTCCGGGGCCTGACTCCTGTGCTCCCTGGCTGGATCCCTTCTGATCCCCACTCCCACCCTGCTCCTTCACAGCCTCCCAGGTGGGCAGCCCTCCTCCTCTGTCCTCTCTGGGGCCTGACTCCTGCACTCCCTGGCTGGATCCCTTCTGATCCCCACTCCCACCCTGCTCCTTCTTCAGCCCTCTGCAGTTTGCCAGAGAGACCTTGTAGTACAGATTCTACCAGGAAACTTCCCGACAGCCCTGGGTTTCACTGGGCTGTTCCCACTCAGGCCCATCCCAAAGTTCCCAGTTATTCCTCGATGTATTTTAAGCCTCACCTTTTCCAAATCTGCACTATTATTTATGCACAAACTCTGCAGAATCCCTGAGGTCTCTGTAACAGTGATCGATTCATTCTGGCTCCATGATGTTCCCCAAGGTCTTCCTGGGGTCCACTGAGGCTCTGGTCTTAGTTAACTGAGGTGGTTCACGGTGATCAGGTGCTGACTGCAGGGTGATGGTAAATCTGCTACGTAAAGACTCCTGCTGTTTACTCTGCGTGAGTGTGTAAGTTGGGCTGTGGGAATTACGCCTACTCAACTTACATACACACACTCAGGACAGTTGTAAAAATACCACAAATTGTGCTCATTAATTTGACACATCAAAAAGATGCTTAAAGCTTTTATCTGGATTTTTCACAGTAAGTCAAACTTAACTCATCATTATTGTTATTATTCACTTTGATTTTTTGAGTCAAGGTCTTATTGTGTAGTTCAGGCTGGCCTTGAATTTGCTATGCAGTCTAGGCAAGCCCTGAACTCATGGCATTCTTCCTGCCTCAGCCTCCCAGAAGCTGGGATTACAGGAAAGTGCCACCACACCTGGATGAAGTCCTGATTATTGATCTTTGAATGCCTGAGGTTTATCACACAGTCATTTGTCAATCCATATTTTTGTATTTACACATATTCCTGTTTGTGTAAACGAATGAGTAATGCAAATTATTTTTAAATTTAATTGACTTAATATTATATATTTGCTCTCCATTGTGATTATTTTTCCTGTATTTGCTGCACAGATGTGATTTACCTGGACTGTGTATTTACTTCTTCTTACCCTCCCACCATCCTGGCCTTCTTCATCTCTTGGTCCCTTCCCATTTGTAGTATATTTGTCTCCCTATTTCCTTATGTGTCTTTTATTTTGCTCTTTCCTTGGTATTTTTCACAGAAACCATGGAATATTTCAGCTGTGTGTCTGATTTATTCCCCGTATCATTATGCTTTAAGGACCATCTGGCTTCCTAGAAGTGGTTCAGACTCACCCTTCTCTACAGCAGCATAGTGTCCATTTTGGATAAATATCACAGAAGAGTATTCTATTGTTTATAAATATCAGGTTTTATTTTTCAGTTTGCCTGCCGATGGCCACGTAGGTTGCTTCTAAGATTTGGCTATAAGGAGTTGTGTTGCTATAAATATCGGCAGGGAAGCATTGCTGTAAAATCACGCCTTTAATTCCTCTGGGAGGATGCACAGGAGGGGAATGGGCCCTTGGAATCCCAGTTTAGTTCTCCACACCCGTCTCTGTGATCGCTTCGGTGCTTTCTGTTCCCATCCGCAGTAGAGGAGCCTGCTTCTCTCACCACCACCAGCATCTGCTATTACCTGATTTCTTGATGATCCTTTCTGGAATAAGAGGAAATCTCAGCATTTTTTAAACTTGCAGTTCCCTAATGGCAGGGATGTTGAACATTTTTTCATTTTTTTCATGGGCCATTTGTATTTCTTTCTTTTTTCTCTTTTTTTTTTTTAGATATCAGTTTTTGATTGGGCCTTTTATTTGGGGAGATCCTCCTTTTTAGGTCTTTGGATATTCTGGGTTAGTCCTCAGTCTAGGAGCAGCTGGCAATGACTTTTCCCATTCTGTAGGCCACTGCTTTGCCCTGCGGGCTGCTCACTTTGCTGTGCACACGTTTTGCTTTGATGCGGTCCTGTTTGTTGTCTGTCAGCGTCACTTCCTCTGTTCAGAAAATCCTCTCCTATGCCTGTGACTTAGAGTTTGGTTCACTGCACCTTGTACAGACCACCTGTGTCTAGTTCAGTGCTCAGAACTTTGAACCGTTCTGATTCTAGCTTGTTACGTACCGAGAGATGAGCTTGGGTCTGCCTTAGTCTCCTGCTCAGGTGCAGTGACCTGCTCAGCCCCTTACGCTGAGGCAGCTCTTCCCTCCAGGGATTACTCTTATGGTCCCTCGGGGGTTCAGTGGGTCTGGGGTTATTTCTGCAGGCTTCGGTCTGTCCCATTGATACATATGTCTGTTTCTGTGTTTACACCACCGTTTTCTAGTGTAGCTTTGCAGTGTAACTTGAAATACAGGATTGTGCTGTGCCTCGCTTAGCTCTTTTTGCCCAAGACTGCTGTTGCTACTCGGGGTCTCTTCTGAACAGCTGAATGCTTCTTTCGGATCTGTGAGGAGCGCTGTTGGTGTTCTGATTGGAACTGAGATAAATGTAAATGTGTTTTGGGAAAATGGCCATTTTGATGATAATTGCTTCTGCCTTTCAAGGAACAGGAAATATCTTTTAATTTTTGCTATTTTCTTCAACCTCCTTTTCAGAGTTACACAGTTTTCACTATAGAAGTCTTTCACTTCTTTGTTTAGAGTAACTCCTAAATATCATATTTTCATTCATGCTATTGCAAATGTCATTTTTTTCTAAATTTTTTCTCAGTGAGTTGATTATCAATGTGCAGGAACAGTATTTTTTTGTGTGTGTCAGTTTGTATCTTTTTGCATTACTGAATTTGTTATTAATTCTAGAAAACTTTTGGTGGATTTTTTATGACTTCTCTATAAATGGTCTCATACCTGCAAATAACGATAATTTTCTGTCTTCTTTTCATATACATATCTCTTTTATTTCTTTCTATTGCTAAATTGGCCTCATTATCTCTGCCTAGGATAGTCTCATTTTTTTTTTTTGAAGTGCTGGTTTTGGTATTCAGACATCTCTTGAGATGCCCTTGGCAGTGGAGGGCTCTCATGTTTCCATCAATGCTGAAAGATGAGTTTTGTGGGATATATTAGTCTGGGTTGGATGTTGCTTTTAGGACTATAGACAGTTCACTCCAAAATCTGCTGGCCTTTAGCATTTGTGTTTATAAGTCTTCTGTAATCTTGATGGAATGATTTACCTTTCTATGAGATGTTTTGCTTTTCTCTGACAGCTTTTAAGATTCATGATGAGTGTCATAAGGGGCCCTGTTTGTTGTGGTTAATTGATGTTCAGAAAGCTTCAATTTCCTCTATGTTGAAATTGTTCCTTATATTTGGAGATTTTTCTACTATGATTTCTACAAACAGAATTTTTAAATCTATCTGTGCTGTCTTCTAAATTTCTATAAACTAACTCTATGATTTTATGCTTTAACCTTGATGTCTTCATATTGGTCATGTCTGTATTTTATAAATTTTATCTATTTTTCTACATCTGTATCACTATGTACCTATGTACTATCTTTCATAAAGTCTACATTTTTGGTATTTTAGTCATTTTTGAGCCATTTTGGTCAGCTCTTCACGTTTTCTGTTTTTCTCTCCCGTATTCACCTTGGTTAGATGTTAAGTCAGCGTGGTCATCTTGTTGGTCCTGTCTTCTTTGAATGTGCAGCATTTCCTTTACTCTCTAATCTTTTCACACAGCTCTGCTATCTGGTGTTCACTTTCTTCTCCATTGATTTCCACTGGACCTTCTTTGTAAGAGTCGGAATTCTTTAGAGGCATTTTGTTGCCTTGTTCTTTTCACATGCGTGTGTGTGTGTGCGTGCGCGTGTGTGCACGTGTGTGATACATTTTGTTTTTGGTGTTGAAGGTTGAGATCAAATAGAGTGAGGACTTTGCTGTTTGAGGAATTCTTTACTTAGATCGTTTTTCAGATGTATGCTCCTGGGTTCATTTCCTCAGAGAGGTGGTTTCACCTTACATCCTGTTCAGTTTGACTGGGTGGAGACCTGTCCCTGTGCTGTAGGGAGACACTGTTGGCTGGTTATTATCAGGGTCAACAGAACCAAGCACAGTCGTTCCTACACACCAAACCCATTTTGGTAGTTTTGTTCTTCTCTCAGTGCCCGTTGCAGACTATTCTGCACTTGGTGTGGCAGTGAGGGGCCCAGAGACGATGGGCAGAGGAAGGACGGAGTGTCCATGAGGAGGGAGGCGTGCACTGGGGTCCTCAGTGGTTTAAACCATGTAAAGAGCAGCACTCTGCCGGGGTTGTGCTCCAGCGGCTGCAGAGAGGGCACGGGGTGCCCAGCAGGAGGTGGAAATGTGTTTAGAGATCCAGTGAGGCCAGGAGACTGCTGGAGCCTGTGAGTGTCTTTGTGGAAGCTTCCTTGGTCCTTGTAAGCCGAGTGGTTAGCATTACCCTGACGTGCCCTTAACTGGTCCCATTTAATTCACAGCACTGGTTTCTTCTCCTTCTCTAGTGCACTGAAGCTGTCCCAGCTTCTGTTTAGGCTCCTGGACAGACAGAAGGAGGAGGAGGGCAAGGTGTCAGAGTGGGGGGTAGCGAAGGACTCAGGGTCAGGGGGGCAGAGGCAAAGCCAGGAGGGCAGACACTGGAAGCGGTAGGAGGCTGAGGCAGAAATCCCTGGAATGTGAATGTTTTAATCACCCCATGCTGATGAAGAAGAACCAAAAGGAGAACGAGTAAGAAAAATGTAAGGAAAATGAGGAAAGAAACAAAATAAAACCTAAAGCAATCGGAATAGTACAAGTCCAAAAAGCAGCAAGTTTACAACAACAATAGCTGTCCAGATAACAATAAAAGTGAATGTCAGAACCCTGCCATTGCTTTATAGCCTGAACACAGAGCTCCCAGGCTTCTTCGCCACCATCAGTACCCCTTGGTTTTTACTTTGCAGCTCCCGCTGGGCCCGTCCATCACGGCAGAAGCCTCGGCACCATTCTTCGCTCCTGACTCAGGTCCTGGTCTCTGGCTGCAGGCCCCAACCCCCGCAGACCTCTGAACCCCACTACCTTGACCAGGGCTGAAGTCAGGGCTGTAGCCTTTTCGGCCTCCTCCGCATTGGTGCTGTGCCCACAGGGGCTTGGACGCTGCTCTCCTGATGCTGACCCCTGAGCCGGGCTCTGGGTTCTGGCTCCTTCCCTGCGGCCGCCCAGTCTTCCCTGGCTCTGCTTTTCCTTCCTCGTGCAGTCCCCTGGGGGGCCTTCCTGGCCACCTGCTCACTGTGGTAGGTGAGTGCTCCGCTGCACACAGAGCATCCACTGATGTGGGAGGAACAGGCAGAATATTATTACTATTACTGAATGTGTCTGTGTTGGTGAAACCTTCCCTTGCCTCAGTGCTCCGCCAGTCTCTGGACCCCGAGGTGCTGCGGTGCTGCTTGTACCAGAACCTACTTCTGTTTGCGGCCTCTTCAGTCTGCACTGACTAGCTGTGCGGTCCCAGGGTCCCAGGGGGGTGTCAGCCTGCCTGTGGGTTCCTTCAGTCCCTGGGGCCGACTTGCCCCTCCCAGCCCCATCCTGGGTCCTGTCCCCAGAGGTCACTGACACCGCGTCTGGGTGAGAATGGAGTAGCAGGATAGCCATGCAGTGGTTTCCCGCTGTCTGACCTTCTGAGAGCTGCATTTGTTTCACTTCGATTATTTTGTGTTTATCATCCAGTATCAGACTTGTGCCTCAGGGTTCCTGCTTTTCTTCAACCCGGAATCAGAGGCCCTCACTGCAGCTGTCTCCCCCAGCTCACCACTTCCCACTAGTGTGTAATCGTGCTGGTCAGGGTTCACCAGAGGCAGCTGTAGAAGCAAGTGAAAGTCTGCCTGTGTGCTGGAGGCCTGAAGGGCTTGGTCCAGGGCTTGGAGCCTCCAGCAATGTCCCCTGTACATCTGTACTGAGAACCTGTAGCAGGGAGGCCCAGCTGCCTCATGGTGGAAGCCAGAGAATGTGCACCAGCGGGATGAGGGATCGGTGCCAGCAGCTAAGAGATCTGGAGTAGAGCCGAGGAAGCAGCACTCAAGGTAAGGACCAGAGCTCTGCAGAGGAGAACCACAGCCTCCTCAGGGGCAGTGAGATCCCCAGCTCCTCTCCAATGACAAGAGCTGAGTGTATATCAGGAACAGAAGGCACAGCAAGCTTCTCCAGGAGGATCCATACCCAGAACCACGCTGATTCCTCACTTAAACTGACCATTAGTTAATCCGCCACAATGACATTGTTTCAAATTAAAAATAAAGCACAGGAAGACAAAAGAGATGATGATAATATTCTCGGGAGCAGCACCACTTCACGTATGGTCAGAGGACTGATACTGCAGAATCCATCAGAAGCCCACTAGAATTCCAGAACGCCAGGTCCTTCCCTGATAGACACTGTGTCTCCCGGGGCACTAAACAAGCTATATAAACTGTTGAACCTGGGTTGCTGGAACGCCTCCCCAGGTAGCTGCTGTCCCAGGGAGGGGGATGCGATATACATCTCTAAGAAGCTCCAAGTGCTGGTCACAGTTCTGGTTTGTTGATCACCCTTCACTTGCAGTTGAATTTCATAAATTTATATTAAATTGTGTAATGCCCAATCAATCAAAGTAATTGTAATTTATTTTTTTAAATTTTATTTAAAGAAAAAAGCAAAACAGAAAAAAGTGAAGAAACAATACAGAATTTCAAAGAAAAAGAAAAAAGTAAGAAATCACTGGTTGGTAAATTACATATTGTCTTCTAGATATAGCTGTTCAAGTTACAAAATTAAAGCATACAAGGTGGACATTCAAACAGTGAGGCTGCAAACAGTTCTGTTCAAGGATCTAACAAAAACCCAGCAACATGGTCATCAATCCTACACACTTAAACATACATGCAGTTATATCCTTTAGAGCACTTTCTTTTCCTCCTTTTGCTTTTCAAGCTCATTATCTGTTTAGTTATATCATGTCTCAGCTTGCTCAGTACCTTACTGATCTGTTTTGTTGTTATTTACTTTTTATTTTTTATTTACTTTAATTTTTTATTATTTTGAAGGTAGCAAAATGCAACAGAACAAGATGGAACAAAGCCA
>PVLA01010779.1:0-61047 GCA_004027455.1 Hydrochoerus hydrochaeris
GCCCTAGGGTGAGTGGCCTACATACCATATAGAGAACAGAAAGAGTCTTCTCTCCATACTCCTCCTCCTTTTCTTTTGTTGCTTTTGCAGTCTTTCTCCACCATGTACAGTTGCCCATCTCTCTCCCCACCCTGCCTTTCAGCCAGCTGATTGTGGACTGAAACCTTCACAAACTGTGAGCTAAATAAACCATTCTTTCCTTCATTTGGGTCATCAGGTATTCTGCCTCAGTAATAAGAGAAATGTAACCAAGGTAATATCTTTCTTCTTTTACTGGTTCAACATCCTACATTTCTTTTTAATAGCAATAATCTCTTTAGCAACCATACTTGCTTTGGCTGAAACTTTACACATGCTTCTTTCTGGCCTAACTGCAAGATTTTCATCTTGCTCTGACTTTTGTCTTGATTCTCAGTATAAATATAAAAAGTAGCCAGTGTTGCTCATGCCACAGCACTGGGCTTCCTTGATTTTTTTCCCACAGAACTGAGCCTGTAGGCTTGAGTGGATGTGCTTGGAAACGCTTAAGAGCAGCATAAAAAGTGAGCTTACATCCTGTAACTGTGAGGCTATGGCCTCCCTCCAAGTCTCACCATACTTAGTCTGAAGAGTCTTTGGCTCTCCCTTCAGGACTTTACATACTTATTTTTGGTGCTGATTACCCCAAGTCCCAATTGTCAACTGAAATCTCATCAATCTGGCCTTACTCTTCACATTCATATTGGCATCTCATTTTCTGAGCTCTGACCATAGCTACTCATTGAGCTCTGCTTTCAACATTCAGTGCTTTCTCTAATTTGTTTCTCCAAGCTTCTCAAAACTCATAACACAAATAAGTTCTCAAGTCTTCAAAACCACATGCAGAGATATACTACTAATAAGATTCTCTCCTTCAGTACCAGTTTTATTAGTAAGCACTCTCTAAATCAGACAAAATATCTTGGCCTCACAATTTTAAAAAGGAGAGGTGTATTCTGTCTCACAGTTTCAATGCTTTTAGACCATTTTAGGTGTTGCAAGGAAGGAACATCATAATGTGAATATGTGACATCCAATAGCAAAGAGAAAGAGAAGAACATCAGAAAGCAATGAGGCAAGGAGCAGATATGCTCCCAAGGTCCTATCTCTGATGAACTCCTAATGCAAACACCCAGTAATGTGCTTTGCTAAACTTCTAGAAGTTTCTTGAGTCAATAATCATGATTTTTGGTCATGTTTGATGATTTTAGTTAAAGTAATGCTTATTTTTATTTAACTTTGATATTAAAATTAATTAGTAAACTAATTTTTATTTTGACTTCACACTTGAAAAAACTGCATCATACCTCAAAACCCTAGCAGCTCACCTGAATTGAGAGAAGGAGCTTTGGGTGCTATAAGTCATTGCAGCAAATTAGAACAGTAGATCATAATTAAAGCCATTAACCTTTAATTTTTCTTACAGTTAGGTCTAGGAATGAGGAACTGTTCATTCTCAGTTCCACTTCCTCCATGAGAATGAGATAGTGCCCACTTCTCTGAATCAGGTAGATGAAAGAAGCTGAAACTATCTCATTGCTGAATGAGCCTAAGAATGATTGACTTTGGCAGTTTTATGAACCCTAAGGTGGCTGTATAAATAGAGGGGAAAATTGGAGGGGTGAGGGTTAGACTTAGAAAATACTGAGTCCTCTTCCCATCATAAAATTCAAAGTTGGTGACTAGAAAAACTTTTGTTTACATTTCACACAAAGAGATCTAGGAATGAAGGCAAAAGGACTAGAAAAGAAAATATGCAAAGCAGCATCATTGACCAGGAGGGCATGAAACCTTGAAAGCAGACATGTTTAGATACTACATTGCATTGACTGTGCTCGAGCTCTGGTGTGAGAGGGTAGCTTGCTCATCAGGCCTGCTGTTCAAAAGTGTAAGGTCTGCTAACAGTAACTGCCTAACTAGACTGTTCAGGCCACGAACTCATACATGGTTTTTAACCAGAAACTAGGTTCATAAACCATGGCCAAATCCACAATAATGGGGAATTTCACCTGTTTTCCTCTTAGACATTTTAGTTTTCCAAGTAACAACATTTAGAGCCAATTTTGCCTATGCTTCATGGAGAAGTCCAGCATCTCTCTTTTACATTTATGCATCCACTGGTTGCAGCAGTGCATGCTGTTCCTACATTATTCCATCCTTGTCAAAGAATGAATTACAGATATATGATTGTTTTCTTTTTATGTTCTGTTGCATTCACTTACATGTTTATGTTTTGTCAACAACAGCTTTTTTCTTTTTAAAAAATTTTATTTAAAGAGAAAAAAAGCAACACAGAAAAAAAGGGTAGAAATAATACAGAATTTCAAAAGAAAACAGTAAGAAATCACTAGTTGATAAATTACATATTGTCCTCTTAGAAATAGTTGTTCAAGTTACAGAATTAAAGCATAAAAAGTGGACATTCAAGTGGTGAGAATACCAACAATTCTGTTCAGTGATCCAACAAAAACTTAGTAATATGGTCATCAGTCCTACACACTTAAACATACATGCAGTTATATCTTTTAGAGCACTTTCTTTCTCTCTCATTTTTATAATAGCAATTACACATTTTGGGCTTTATTACTCCTACAGTTCTTATTACTTTTTTCACTAGAGACACAATGTGATATCTATAAATATGATGCTTATTTATTTAACTTTTGAGGATCATCTCAACTTGCCTTCATTTACCTATGAAGGCCTCAAATCATCCTTTTTTATAGCTGAATAATATTCCATTGTATAAAGATACCACGTTTTTCATCCACTCTGCAGTTGATGGGCATTTTGGTTGTTTCCAAGATTTAGCTATTACAAATTGTGCTGCTATGAACATGGGTGTACATATATCTCTGAGACATGACCTTTTCAGTTTTTCTGGGAAAATACCCAGGAGGGGAATAGCTGGATTGAATGTAACTTCCAATCCTAGTCTTCTGAGAAATCTCCATAGTGATAACCATAGTGGCTGCACCAGTCTACCCTCCCACCAACAGTGCAGCAGAGTTCCTTTTTCTCTGCAGCCTTGCCAACATTTGTTATCAATTGATTTCTTGGTGGTTGCTATTCTTTCTGGAGTGAGATGAAATCTCAGTGCTGTTTTAATTTGCATTTCTCAAATGACCAGTGATGGTGAACATTTCTTCATTTATTTATTTGCCATTTGTATATCTTCATCTGGGAACTGTGTTTTCATGTCAGGTGCCCATTTTTGGAGAGGTCTTTGAATTTGGGGGGCTTGATGTTTTTCAATTCTTTATATGTTCTAGATATAAGTCCTTTTTCTGAGGGGTTGCTGGCTAAAATTCTTTCCCATTGTGTGTGTTTCTTTTCACTCTCTTGGTGGTTTCTTTTGAAGTGTAGAAATTTGTAATAGTATGAGATCCCAATTGCTGATTCTTTGAAGTATTTCCCGTGCAGTTTGCATTTTGTTCATGAATTCTCTGCCTACCCTTATGTCTCCAAGATTTCTGTCTACCTTGTATTCCAGTAGATTTAGTGTTTCTGTTTTAATATTTAGATCTTTGATCCATTTTGATTTTAGTTTAGTGCATGGTGATAGGTATGGGACTAGTGTCAGTCTTCAGCATGTGGAGAGCCAATTTTTCCAACACCATTTATTAAAGAGACTATCATTGTGCCAGCGACATATTTAGCCCCTTTGTCAAATATCAGGTGGCTGACTGTCTTTGTAGTTGTGTTTGCATCTTCTAATCTGTTTGATTGATTCTCAGGTCTATTTTTTTTTCCAGTACCATGCTGATTGTATCACTGTAGATTTGTTGTATAGTTTCAAGTCAGGAATTGAGATGCCTCTTGCCTTGCCTTTGTTGTCCAGAATCACATTTGCTATTCTAGGTTTCACATGTTTCCAAATGAATTGTAAGAGTGTTTTCTCTACATCTGTGAGGTATGTTAATGATATATTGATTGGGATTCAATAGCTTTTTTCTTACTGTGTCTGGTACTGCTTTAAAATTAGAAAATGTGATCTTTCCAAGTTAAAGTGTTTTTGTTTTACTTTTTGCTTGTTCATTTTTTTGAGGGCCATTGCATATTTCACGTGAATTTTAGTTTTGCATTTTTTATTTCTTCTACAAACTGCCATTGGGTATTTGATCAAGTTTTTAAAGTTGAATGTTGAATGATTTTGGCTACTTAACTGCTTAAGGTTTCCAATCAATAAAATTGGTTTCTCATTTCATTTACTAAAAATGCCTTTGTGACTTATTTCATCAATATTTTGTAGTTTTCAGTTTACAGAACGTGCCTTTTCCCAGATAAATTTATTTTTCAATATTTTTATTTCAATATTTATTTTCAATATTTTATTCTTTTAGACATATATTGAATCAACTACTCAAAATTTTTAAAGAATCATTGCTAAGGTGTAGACATAGTACTGTTTTTGTGTAGCAATTTTATACTCAGCAAGTTTGCTGAACTTGTTAATTTCAAAAGATTTTTTCAGTACTTGTTATGATGTCTTTGGAATTATTAAATAGATAATCATACATCCTGTGAATGGAGCTACATTTATTGAAATTTCTCTGACTAAAATAAAAAAATACTGACTACAGGGAGGAAAGTGGATATTATTTTCTTTATAAATCTTAATCTTTCTTTTTCTTATTTTCTTTTTCAATCTTCTTAGGCAGGAAGCCTTTGACCTCTCACCATGTATTCTCAGGTTTCCCATAGGATTTATATAAAAGCATGGGTGAAGATGTTCATTCTTCTAGTTATCTGGTGTGTTTTTTTCCTAACTCATGCAATTTTTCTATTCAGGTTCTTTTTGACTAAATTTGGTATTTTTTTATTCCTCACTTTAATTTATTGCAGGCTTGCTTTTGTTGAAATTTCCTTGAATTTTTGGGATATATCAGACTTGATTAGAAATTATTATATTTTTAACTATTTTGCTAGGTTTGATGTTTTTCACCTTTTTAAAATAATGAATATATATTCAAAGGTTTCTCATCTTGATGACTGTTTTGTAAAGATTTCAAGGTAATATAAGATTTGTAGAATGAGTTAAGAATTATTTCAGACTTATTTATTTTCTAGAGTAGTTTTCAATGGACTATTTTATTCGTTTATTTAAAATTTGATGATTAATTTATTTTAGTGATTTTTTTATGTTTATATCACTTGTATCTCAAATAAACTGGAAGTAATACCTAAAGTATTGACTATATTTAGGTGAAAAACTTTGTTATGAAAGTTTAATATGACTATGCATACCTCACAATTATTTCCTTAAATTATCTCTGTATTTGTAAAGTTAACATTTTGCTAAATAACATATCCTTCCAAAGATATGGTGTCCATATTTTAATAAAGAAATAATGTATGGGTTAAGTTTTGGGCAGAGTATGACTAATGTTTTACCACATTCACAATGAAACTACTCAGTGTATGTCATGTTTGTTTGTTACATTTTTGTTTTAGCTTATGTCCTTTTAGCACTGAACTGAATCCAGATATATTTAGGGAGGAGCAGATAAAAATATACTCTGTATAGTGATGTTATAAATTTACAAAAATCAATTTCAGTTTCTCAAACTTCATGATTCATGTCAGAATCCTGAAGTGGGAAATATTGAATGTTCTTATGGTGATGCACACATGAATATGCATATACACAAGCACACATACATATGTGTATTTTGTAACACAACTATTATATGTAAGAGCATAATTGTATATATGTTCTTGGGTGATATCTAATGGAAGTTAATGGTTATTCTCAGGTTTGTTTCTAGTATAGATTTCCTAAATGGCCCTAATGGCAAACACAACCTAACATTGCTGGAGGAACTGATTCTCATGGGCGTCACAGACCTCCCTGAGCTGTAGGTTCCATTATTTGGACTTTTCTCATTGTGTTCATGGTCTTAGTGGTGGGAAGCAAGGCTCAATCATCCACACCCACACAGACTTGAGGTAGCAGACACCTATGTACTTTTTCTTTCAACTGTTTGCTTCCATTGATCTTGGCTTTTCCACAACTGTGGGTCCCAAAATGTTAATAAATTTTTTTGTAGACCAACAACTGTTACTTTAATAGTCGATGCTGTGTAACTTCATAGTTAATGCTGTGTAACTGGATAAGTGAAAATCTTTAAATTGTTTGGGTCTGTTCAGGAAACCAGAGAACTTATGTTGCTTTTCTCCTTTCCTCAAGCTGTCTCTATATCTGTCACTGAGGAATTATAGGTATTCAATCAACCTGTGAGAGACAATTTTCTAAGTCTCTCAGGTGATTCAGGTATAAAAATAAGAATGAGTAATAGTCTACTTCCTCAGAGAATGGCACAAATAAAGAGTAAAACTATGAATTCTTGCTTCCTAAAGAAAAATTAAGAGTGATTTTTGATATGAAAATTTTATTCTTCCTTAAGGAAAGTGGATAATAATTGTCCTTGTTTAAGGCCCTCACCAGGTGTCTATAGTGTCCCATCACTCCTGCCTTCTGGCTGTAGCCATGCCGATATTGACTGATAACTGATTCAAATACACTATGAAAATTTTGCACGTTTCATTAACTGAAGCTTCCTGGATTTGCATGGTGTTTCAAGGATATGAAATCCTATCATAAATACCTGTTGTATTTATGAAATTTAAGGTAAAATTTAAAATACCTTAAAAAATCATCACTGAGTAAAGTGTTACATTCACTTTCAAATAAGTATTGCTCATACATTATTCTGTGATCAGCAAGTAATTTTTATTTTAGGATATGATATATATAACTTGAAAAATTTGTTTATATTTTCCTGGTATGTTGCTCAATATTTGTGTTTCTTTGTATTTTTTTTTGAGTGAGAATGCAACAAATTCAGAAGAGTGGTGCACAAAGAGAATGACTGTTATCAGTAATCCATTGCAGATATCACCCTGTCCTAAACATGAAAAGTCAGTCACTTTGCAAGTGCATGTAATAATCTATTCTACTGGGTAGAATCTAAATACAGACATTATAAATGTACATACTGAGGTCCTCAGAAGACCAGAGATACTCATTTCCTTGCAAGAACAAAGAACTGTCCTTGTCCTTTGACCAATATCTGCCTATTTTCCCCACCTCTTTTACCATGCTGAAAACCATTCTACTATCTACAGAACTCCTATAAATTTTAATTTTTATGATCTACATATGAGATATTACAGTGTTTTTTCTGTCTGTTTTATTTTGTCACCATAATTTATTCCAGTATTATACACATTGTGGAAAGTAGTAAGAATTACTTCATTAGCAAAAGAATAATATTCTCATATATATGATTTCCTTCTGTCACTCCATCTCATATTTTTTTTCATCATCTCATCCATTGTTTGATATTTATATTATTTAAGTTGTTTTATATCATGTCTGTTATTAATGATACTCTAAGAACATAATTACTTCATAATGCATATGTGTATCATCATATTTTATGGCTTAAATATATACATTTTTTAAAAATATAACTGAGGGAAGTAGAGAAAAATCATAGTTGTAAAAAGATAAGAAGAATGGAGAGGATAAAAAAATTTAGATATTGTCATGAAGAGAGAAATACTGACATTGAAAAGATAAGACAAACTTAATACACAATAGAAAACATCTTAGCAAAGCTCTAAAGTCTTAAAGTATGAAGTTGACACTAGAATTCTGAATCCCTTCTTTCATTTTAGAGCATTTTCAATTGCACATTAAAACAAAATGACAGAAGGTCCTGAACTACATAGTAAAGTTGAATTTTTAAAAAGGGCATAATTTGTGAGAGAAGAATGAACCAGAAAGGGAAAGTCAGAAGACACTCAACAAGAAGGAGAACCACACCTCCCTGTGAAGCAGGCTCCCCATGCGGATTGGTTAGAGACTCAGCAAGAAGACAAACCTCGCCTTTCTGCCAGCCAGTGTACGGGCTGGGAAACCAGAGCGTCCCCCCCACCCCGCCACACTGGGGTAAACACCTGGCTGATTCAGAGGACTCTGGGTGAAATGATACCAACCAAGGTGAAAGGTACAGCTCTTGTTTGTTTGCCCTTGCTGGCCTGGGGCTGGGGTGCTGGGCCTCTACTCAGAGGATGTCAGTGTGCATTGTGACAGCTGTGGGGGATTTCCTCCTGTCTACTTTTGAAATCCAATGTGTTTTCCTGTTTTGTTTTATTTCTCTGTCTAGTAATATGCACAACTACTCAAAAGATGGAAATGTGCAGTGTCACAACCATAGTTAAATTCCTATCATCTTGTTTGGAAAAGCTATATATAGCTGGTGTGTTGTTGTTGTTTTGTTGATTTTTAGCTTTTCGTTGCTTGTTGATTGATTTGTTTTTTCTTTTCTATCTTTAGAATAAAATAAATAAATAAATAAGAAAAGGAGAGTTGGACTCAGTAGAGACACATCGGGCAGCTTCATGTAGGAAAAAAGGACGGAACTGGATCAGCAGTCACCAGCTCTGCTCTCTCCTCTTGTCCCCTTTCCCTGATTGAGAAAGGCAAAATGAGTAGAAACACAAAAATAATCAATGTCCTGGAATTGGTGTTTACTGTGTCAAGGGGCTCCATGGGGTTAGGACTGTGGGCCTGGACTCTGTGGTGGGTACCCAGGGGCTTCTCATAGGTAGCTATGAAAGCTAACACTGCCATTTAATCAGTTAGTCACATGCCATAGGAACTGAGTCCATGAGGGTGCGGTATTTATCACTGAACATTCTGGAATTGTGGTACCATATTCCATAAATACTCCATTGTGCTAATATAGGAATAAATTGACAGAAATGTATGATTCAATAAATGTTCAAATAAATATGTTAGAATCATTATAAATCCAATCATCTCTACCACAACATGCTAAAAGAAAAATAAGTAAGATTAAATAATCAAAATTTATGAATATCCATATTTTTTAATCAGGAATAGATCCAAACCCTAGATCTTTGTGCCCATGATATGTTCAAAGGTTTTCCTTTAAAAAATGAAATGAAAAGGAACCAAAATAAAATCAGATGTACAAACTGAGATGTAAGTATGGATAATTATAAAGAATAGTAAAATAATTTTAAAACTTCAGTTAATGATAAAGACAAAACTTTCAAACACAGTGTTTTTATTTATGCAGTTTCAGACACAATTCAGCATGATGTATAGAAGATTTCTGATAAATGTCACTGACTCTTCATTATATAAATATGTGCATTAAAAATCAAATGAAGTGTTAACCCATCCTCAAACCCTTCACTGAACCCCACACATACATATAGATGCACCATTGTGTATCTATGTTAGTTTAAGTGCGATGGATTTCAAATTACCAAGAAAAAGAAAGTAGAATTCATTGACCATGGTTAATATGTATCATGTTTAGAACTTTCATGAAGATACATTACCATCTTGGTACCTACTTAAGCTTCCCCAGAAATTAGAATTACAAATAAAAGATTGTAAAATCTATGATGTCTTAGATCCATGTTATCTCTGCCTGTATCTTTTAAGAAAATACAATTTCCTCAAGAAATCCCAGACAATTTTGAGTACATTAAAGAACACTGATAACTCTGTGAAGATGAAATTGTCATTATACTTACTAATAAATATCAGGAAGCTAATTACAAGTGATCACCACTTGAATTGTAGAGACCAGAAGTATATATATATATATATATATATATATATATATATATAGTTTCCATTACTTGAACCACAATTTCTTTATGACATATTCTCTATAATACATGTTCTCTCTTGTATTTTTTTGGAAATTTTTAAAAAGAATTGGTAATGTACTTGGTTCACATTTAGTGGAATTTGACTACAATGCTATTCATTCCTGGTGGCACCAGGTAACAGTGGTGAGGAGTGTGGGGAAGAGCACACTGCTCAGTGTGTGAAGAGCAAACAACACAGGGGTCAGTGTGTGGTGATCTACCTTCCCATTCTAAGGCGTGATCACAAGGACCTCAGGGTTTTCCTCAAGGCAGCACTACCTCCCGAAGTTTCCCCATCTCCCATGGCCCCACTTTAAGACCTGTAGGGGACATTTGTGTTTCAAGATACAACAGTAGTACCCACTGTAATCATGTTTGTGTGTGTCTATGTGTGTGTTTGTGTGTGCTTCTATGTGTATGCCACATACAAGGTGTGAAAGAAATACATGATGAATATTAAATAAAAATATATTGTAGTTAAAGGCACATTACCTTTAATCCCACTAATGTAGTTTACCTGCCTTTCAGTCACACTTACCCCCTTTCCTTCAGCTGTCTGAAGCAGTTCTGGGAGTCCTTTTTCATGAGTTTTTTGCAAAGTATAATAAAAATTCAGCAGCCAACTGGCACCTAACAGAAAGTCAAGAATGTGAAAACCTCATACACAGTGTGCTCTCATCTGTCTTATTCAATGAAAGGAACATGAAAAGGAAGCATTTTTGAGGCATTGACATTGAGTACTATTAAGAGCATGAATTAGACACCCAGAAAAGAGGACTTCCAGAACTGCTTCAGAAAATGGCCAGAGCTGTGGAATGACTGGGTTCAAATCAAGAGGAGGTATTTTGAGGAGGACTAGTGACAATATGCTTTTTACTGCAATACATTTTTAAAATTTTAAACATCTACATTGTTTGATCATACCGCATAACACAGTAGAGCAAACAATGTAGATGTCCTCATGCCACAGAAATCTTAAAAATCCAATTTTGAACCATCATTGGTCTCTGAAAACAATATTTTGTTATTTTTAATTATATTATTACATATTAATTATACAGAACAGTGGGTTTCATTGTGACATATTCAAGCATGCATGTATATCATACTTGACTTTTATCCACTCCATCATCTTATCTTCTGTTCCCCCAATTCCCTTCTTCTGTAATAATTTTTCTTCTGTTTTCATATCACTTCTTTTCCCTGGATTCTTCCTATGGGACAAAACACATGATAATCCTTTTTCTGAGTCTAAGTTATTTTACTTAATTTGATGACCTCCAGTTCCATCCATTTTCCTAAAAATTATATATTTTATTCTTCTTTATGGTTGAATATTATTCCACTGGATAAAATATTGTAGAAATACCATATTACCCAAGTATTCCATTTCCTGGTATACACCCAAAAGAATCAGAGACAACATTCTATTGGGATTCCTGAACCAATACTTACAGTGGCAATTCACAATAGCTAAGCTATAGAATCTAGATGCTCAGCAATAAATGAAGAAAATTATATATTGTATATATAACTATATATAATACATAACTATATATATATGGATATATATGATCTGTATATATATCCATATATATATATATATATATATATATATATACACATCCAATGAAAATATTTTTAATATGACCTACATTTCAAATGGGCATAAATTTTTAAACATTGAAGAATAATTGGTCACTTTTGCCCTAGGGATGTATTGTGTTAGAAATGATAGCATTAGACTTGCTAAGTAGGGAGACTCATGAGGGGAAAAATTCTGAAAAGTATTGACAATCCACACTGCCATAACAAATTTGAAATTTGGTAAGACTCAAGTGTGTGACATTCTCCTCCTTTAAGGTATTTTTCTTGCTACAAGTTAGAGAAAGATCAGGTCTGTTTTCAGTCCCACCAGCAGGTTAGCCAGGGAAATCTTCCACAAAGATGGAGAGCAAGAGTAATGCAACCTGGGTGAAAATGTGTTTGATCAAGTGTAGTTATATTGTTCTCAAAGGAAGACCAGTGAACATTAATAGCTCTCACAGTAACAAGCCTTGTTAGGTGAACTGTTAAATGCACAGTAACATTAGTTCAGGAGTCCAAAGTGGATCAATGGAATAGGATAGATTGCATTGTGCCAGGCTCTTTCTTGTGTATAAGAATACATATTCATTACTTTAATTATTTATTGACACATTTTCAATCCACATAATGATTATATTCAACATAGGAAATTTCTACCCATACATGATATACTTTTCTCTCAATCCCCTCTCTTCCTTTCACCCTTCTTCCCCTCCCTATTTACAAAGCTTTGTTTCCATTTTATCCTTTTTTTAAATACTTTTTTTCTTTCCCCTTCTTTCCTTTCCCCCTTCCCCCACCATAGATCTTCTTTTCTTTTGAACAATTTCTTTCCATTTAATAATATCTACTGTATAATTTGGTCCTTATTTACTCTTCCAGTTTTTCACACCAGGGAGACAATGCAATGTTTACATATTTTAGTCCAATTCATTTTGCTAAGTTTATGGCCTGAAGGTACATCCATTTACCTATAGATGCCTCAAATTTATCCTACTTTGTGGTAGAATAATACTCCATTGTATAAAAAACCCTCACCATTAGCCATGCCTTACTTGATGGGCACTTGGTTTGTCTTCAAGATTTAGCTGTTACACACTGTGCTGCTATACACATGGGTGATGAGGAGACAGAGAACCATGGATATTTTCAGTAACTTGTGCACATGGAAAGAAATAGCAGTTTAACTATGCAGACATTGAGAACTTTTGTTCTGAATGTAAGAAATAAAGAGTTAAAACAAGATGAACCAGAGAGCTTTAGATCATCACTCCCAGTGGTTAGGAGCCCACCCTGGAGGTGGCACAAGAGGTTCTGCAGGTCTGACAGGACCATTCCTAGTGACCTTCTTTCAATCTGGGAAGCTGAGGGCATGTGAGGTGTTCCAGTGCACCTGTACTGGCTCAGGGAGAGCTTGGGACCATCACCCACAGAGATGAGGAGCCCACCTAGCTTCCTGAAACTCTGGAGGTGGCACAGGGGGTTCCGTGGGCCTGACTAGAACACTCCTAGTGACCTTTCAATCTGGGAAGCTGGAGGAAAATGAGGTGCATTGCAACGTGCCTGCACTGGCTTGAGGAGAGCTTTGGACCATCACTCCCAGGAGTTTACCTAGCTTCCTGGAACACCATAGGTGGTGGGTCTGACTGGGCCATGCTCAGTGACCTCCATTAAGTCCCAGTAGCTGATGGCACATGAGGTGATTTCCAACACAACTGGGGAAAGCTTTGGAATATCACTCAAAATGCAGAAATATAGGAAAATGAAAAAATGAAAGACCAAAATGTAGTCTCAAAACTAGCCCATCACAAAAAGCCTAGGAACCATGGACACAGAAGAAAATATAAGCCATACATCTGAAATGCCTGAAATGATATCAACTAAAAAAAAGAAACAACTCTGGGAAGTTATAAAAGAACCCAAATAAAAATAACTTCCCAGGTTATAGAAGAAATGATAAAGGTAATGAAAGAAATGCTGAACACATATAAAGAAGACACAGGAAAAAATTAGAGGAACAAGACAAAAAGATGGAAACTCTGAATGAAGAATATAAGAAACAAACAGAATGCATGAGGCAGATTCAAAGGGATATACAGGAAATCAAAAATTCCACTGAAAATTGGCAAAACTGCCTCAATGAAAGTGAAGATAGAATTTCAGACCTTGAAGATAAGATTGCAACTAGTGAACAGAAAAGGAAATATCTTTTAAAAATAACAAGGAATCAGGAAATAACAATTCAACAGTTACCAGATGATGCAAAGAAAAACATCGTAAGATTGATAGGGATAAATTAAAGACAAGTGTACAACACAAATGATATCAAGAGGCTGTTTACAGAAGTAATAGCAGAAAATTTCCCAAACATGAGAATGGAAACTGACATATAGATCAGTGAAGCATATATAACTCCAAATAGCCATAACCAAAATAAAACTATACGCAGACATATAATAATCACCATCCCAAAAATCCAACATAAGAACAGAATATTAAAAACTGCTAAAGAGAAGAGACAGATTACCTATAAAGGAAAACCTATCAAGATCACATCATACTTCTCAACACAAAAAATGAAGTTAAGAAGAGCATGGAGTGAAGTATTTCAGATCCTAAAGGAAAGCAACTTCCAACCCAGACTGCTGTACCCTGAAAAACTGTCCTTCAAAATGGATGGAGAAATAAGATACTTCCATGATAAAGAACAGTTGAAAAACTTCATGATCACCAAACCAATAACTGACCAGAATCTGTGGGATACAATGAAAGCAGTCCTCAGAGGAAAATTTATTGCACTGAGTTCCCACATGAGGAAAACAGAAAAAAACACAAATAAACAACCTGATGCTACACCACAAACATCTAGAAAAAGAAGAGCAAGCCGAGCCCAAAGCGAAAAGAAGGGAAGAAATTATAAAAATCAGAGCAGAAATTAATACAGACTAAAAAAAAAAAAGCAATACAGAGAATCAATGAATGAAAGATTTGGTTCTTTGAAGGAATAAATAAAATTGATGAGCCTCTAACCAATCTTATTTAAAAAGGAAATAAAAGACTCTAACTCATGCGATAAGGAATGAAAAGGGTGAAATCACTACAAACTCTGTGGAATTACAGATCATCAACACCTATTTTGAAAACCTCCATTCTCATGGGTTAGATAGCACAGAAGAAATGGACACATTTCTAGAAATATATGAACCACCAAAACTGTCTCAAGAAGATGTAAAACTGCTGAATAATCCAATTTCTATGAATGAAATTGAACATGTAATTAAGTCCTTACCAACAAAGAAGAGCCTAGGCCTAGATGGATTAACTGCGGAATTATACAAGAAATACAAAGAAGACTTAATGTCGACACTCCTCAAACCGTTCAATGAAATTGAAAGGGAAGAAATTCTCCCTAAGTCATTCCTGGAAGAAAATATTACTCTAGTACCAAAACCTGAGAAAGACCCAACTAAAAAAGTGAACTACAGGCCAATCTCCCTAATGAACATAGATGCAAAAATTCTCAATAAAATATTGGCAAACAGGATGCAGCAAATCATCAAGAAGATTATACACCATGACCAAGAGGGATTCATCCCAGACATGCAGGGATGGTTCACCATACATAAATCAATAAATGTAATCCACCATATCAATAGAGCCAAAAATAAGAATCACATGATCATTTCTATAGATGCAGAAAAAGCTTTTGATAAGATCGAATACCCATTCATGATAAGAACCTTACAGAGAATTGGAATAGGTGATCTCTGCCTCAATATGATAAAGCCCATCTATGACAAACCAACATCTAGCATCATATTAAGTCACCAAAAACTGAAAGCCTTTACCTTAAAATCAGGATGTCCCTTATCACCACTCCTATTCAACATAGTACTGGGAATACTAGCCAGAGAAATTAGACAAGAGAGAGAAATAAAAGGAGTAAAGATAGGAAAAGAGGAAGTTAAATTATTAATATTTGCAGATGACATGATACTCTACATAGAAGACCCCCCCAACTCCCTAAAAAGACTCCTAGATATCATAAATAAATTCAGCAAAGTAGCTGGATACAAAGTCAATACTCAAAAATCAATAGCATTCCTATACACTAACAACAAAATCACTGAGAGAAATAAGAGAAGCCAAACCTTTCATGCTAGCATCCAAAAATTTGAAATACTTAGGAATTAATCTAATGAAAGAAGTAAAAGAGTTATACAGGGAAAATTATGATACCCTGAAAAAAGAAAGTGAAGAGGACCTCAGAAAATGGAAAGACATCGCTTGTTCTTGGATAGGAAGAATTAATATCGTGAAAATGGCCATTCTCCAAAAATTGTTTTACAGATTCAGTGCAATACTGGTCAAAATACCACTAGTATTCCTCATAGATCTAGAGAAATCACTCATCAAATGTGAGGTACCATGCACAGATTTCTGTTTCCATGATCCTTAGGCTACAAAGCCTGAGGCAAAACTGTTAATTTTGTTCCCTTAGACCATGCCCTGAACTCTTCTGGTGATGGCTGGGAGAATGGCTTTTGGGACTTTCTGTATCACACTTTCAAAATGAGTGATGACTTTTTTTGATAGATGTGACCCAGGACAACTTCCACATTCCTTGGGGGAGAGCTAAAGCTCTTATATCTGGAGGTGAAGTTGTTCTCTCACCTCACTTATAATTTGATCATAGGGATACTATTTCATGTCCCCCCAAAACACACCTCTGGCTGGGGTGCCTGGTTCATAACCTTGGTGCTCTTGGCCTCAAGAAGGCTATAAAAACCAAAAAGCTGATCTTTATTTATGTATTTCTCACAATGGTGTCAAGTTGACAAAAACCTATCATTTTTAGGCCTTTTTTACTCTGACAATGTGCCTTTCTCTCACTGTGTCTTGTATGATGGCTCAAATACTTCTGGCTTTCTCTGCTCCACCAGAAAATCTCCCCTATATCTTCCAGACCAAATCCCGCAGCTTTCTCAACCAGAGGTTTCAGTACCCCCTGTGCTGTCCACTTGCAGCTCTGGTGGAAGACAGCCGGCATCTTGTGGCCCTCCACCACATGATAGTGCACTGCCATCTTGAGCTCCCTCACTGTGTTACTGGCAGCAGCTATGCTGCTGTGAGTCACATGGTAATCCACCAACAGCCTGTCTTTCCTTGTCAAATAGTGATGAACAGCCGTTTTATAGCCAGTCATCGGGTAATTGTGATGGTTGGCTGCTCGATGGCCATCAACTCCACAGCCTTCTCAACCTCAGTCTCTACTCCCGCTTAGAAAACAGTCTGGCCCCAAGGGATTAATTAATATACATGTCCCTTTCTCTCTCTGACCTATCCCAGATTAGCCATACATTAAGTTCCTTTTCTGCTATTCTTATTTCAAGAGATCTCTATTAATTAATCTACAAAAAGATTCATACTAGTCTATTTATTATAGCTCAAATTGTCCAAATATATTTGAGTGCACTCTAACTTTGTAACATGTTTGTCATCCTATTTATCTGTTGACTGTTTACTGTATAGATTGTCCACATTTGTCCATTTGCCTGCTCTGTAGACACCTGTTCCTTTTTACTTGAGCTCAACAATTTTTTCCTCCTCTTTTACATTTTCAGATCATTTAATCAAGTTTTATTTAAAACCATCCCTTGGGGTAAGGAGACTTTAGATAGGACTTCAATTGATAAGAAAGTGGCCACCTGGTAATTTTAACCAGCTCTTGTTCATTAATCAAAAGCCCAAATAATATCCATAGCCTTATGGGAGACAAGTTCATATGGCTGAGACAATACATTGTTGCTGATCTGATGGTATATTCATACCTTCAAATGTAGAATTAAGATTTCTTATGATGACGTGTTTTCTTTTCTTTTCTTTCTTTTTTTTTTTATCGGTACTGGGGATCGAACTCATGACCACACACTTGCAAGGCTGGCACTTATGCCACTGAGCTAAATCTCCAACCCTGGCAAGTGTTTTCTTTCAGGTCCAGACATCTACCTTTTCCTTGTGCTCCAGCCAGGAGATTCAGGTCAGACCAACATGAGGTCACCAGTCAAATAATAATTTTTAAACAAAAATTTATGTAACATATATGTATATGTTATACTTAGAGTTGCTTAAATAGTGAACAGTCCAAACAATGTCACAAATTTCTTCAGTGCTCAAATGTTAAAAACACCCATGGTTAATAGAAAATAATAGTCCCATTTAATGTTCTATGTTAAATTTACTTTCTCTACTGTACTGTACTGTTATCAATCTTCTAGATGTTCAACAACTAAAATTAAGAGATAATTATAAATTCCTTTTGGATTTCTTTTGCTGAGATCCACCACATCTTTTGCAGAAAAAGGCTGTATGATGCATATTGGGACCATAATTAACTATACTCAATTGGTGTTAAATGATACTGCAGCTGATCTCTCTCTCTACTAAATAAAAAAGATAAAATTAATAAAATGGGCCATCATCCAAAAATCAGATGGCATTAGACATTCTAACAGCAAGGAGATACTAATAAAATTATAAAACCTAAATATGTGTATGACAAGTAAATGACATGTCAATGTCTAAAATTCCCTAGACCTTATCCCTATCCTCCTTATGGGAAGCCATTACTAAAATTATACTCATAAATACCCTGTTGATTCTATTATTTGACTCCTTCATACTTAATTGATTGTTTGCCTTTGTCTCCTTTAGACTTAAAGCTGTACACCTACCAAGATAAAAACCAGATGTCTTGTGACTGTGGAGGAGACAAATTCCTTCCTCTGTGGGCCAGATCCCAAGACAAAAGGCTAGACTTGGCCGTCAAACCCCACAGAGAGACCTTTTTAATGTGACTTTTCATGTTTTCACAGAGATAAAAATCAAAAGGAAAAATAACAGTCTGATCTTTTAGCAATGACACTTGGAGCTCTGAGACAAGTAAACTAAGACAAGGCAGACTTGTCTGAGCCCCTCCTGGACCATGCTTCAAGTGCAGCAAAAAGGACATTGGGCAAGAGAGTGCCCCAACCCTGGTGTTACTCTGGAGCCTTGCCCCCATTGCAATCTCAAGGCTCATTGGAAGAGTGACTGTCCTAGCCACCAGAGATTGGGTAAGCCATCCTCTAATACCTTTCCCTCATGGGAGATTTCATCACTGCCAGACTCACCACTGACTGATCTACTTGGACCTGCTGCTGAAGACTGATGGGGCTAGGGGTCCATAGTCCCCCATTAAGGTATCCTTCTCAGAGCCCAAAGTCCCACTGGAGGTCTCAGGTAAGACATTCTCTGTACTTGTAGACACAGAGGCCATATATAGTGTTCTTCCTAAGTTTTCAGGCCCTTGTATTAAGTCAGTCTCTATAGTGGGTGTTGATGCCCGAACTACACAGCCTTTGCAGACAGGGCCTATTTCATGCAGATTCCAAGCTCTCTTTTTTACCCATAGCTTGCTAGTAATTCCGACATGTCCCACACCCCTTTTAGGTAAGGATTGTCTTTAAAAGCTTAACTTCTCCTTTATCTTCTTCCTCCCTACAACTCTAGTCCTCCAAACACACTCACAGTGCTCCACAAAGTCATCCCCTCCCCTTCCTTTTTCTCTGGTAGATACCATAGTTTGAGATACCTCTAATCCCACCTGTGCTACCCATGCCATGCTTACTTTAATTTGTCCTAGGGATCCTTCAGTTTTTCCTTGCATTCCCCAATATCTGATAGATCCCAAACATTTATAGGGACTTAAATCTATAATCAAGTGCCTTTTAGATAGTAGTTTTCTTAAACCTACCCATTCACTCTATGATACTCCTGTTCTCCTGGTACTCAAGCCTGATGGCTCTTATTATCTAGTGCAGGATCTTAGGGTAATCAATAACACTGTTACCCCAATCCACCCTGTGGTGCCAAACTCTCATACCATGCTCTCTCATACCCCTCCCTCCACCACTTACTTTCCAGTCATAGATCTTAAAAATGCCTTTTTTAAAAAAATCATCTCCCCTTCACCCTAATTGTCAGGATTCCTTTGTGTTTATGTAGACTGACCAAGACACTCTGAGGACTCAACAACTTACACCTGTCATCTCTGTAGTAAAACCTCTCCTCAGGGACACATGCCACCCCCTTTATTTCCTATTCATCAATTTCACAGACACACACCTGGTCATGAGTGGCAGGTAAATTTTACACACATGCCCTTCCACAAAACTCTCAAATATCTTCTTGCCTTTGTACCTTTTCAGGATGGATAAAAGCCTTGCCCACAACCAGGTTGACTGCTAATGCAGTTATTAAAGTCCTGTTATAGGAAATCATCCCAAGGACTACAACCAAGGTGGAGCAGCCCCTATCTGGTCTTTTTGGCAACCCCAACACCTGTCTCTGCCTCACCAAGGCCTCAAAGCCACAGCTCTCAGGATAAGTCATGTTTTGTTGTCCAATTTGGTTCCTAATTCCTTACATTCTATTCATTATCTTTTTTACAGCAGGATTCTTGGCAGTCTCTCCTAAAGACTCCCACATCATGCATAAGATCATTTTCATGTTGTTCTACATGACAACTGTCTTAGTTCTCTCTACCCTCGGCTATTTAGTCAAATGTGAGGTCCCTGAGGGTCTAGGCTTTTATCTTCTTATAGTGACACAGCCACAACCCTCCCCACCTCCCTTATTCTTTCTGGCTCAACTCCTAGACCAGAGGCAATCTCTGCCCACCTACACTTTTAACTTTTATCCTTTCAGATGGGAAAATAATCACCTCTCATAATCATCTCCCATACTTTCACTACTCCTAACCCCACATTTACTTTTTCAGAATCTACCTCACCATGATCTTGATGAAATGACACTTCTCCTGAGATTCTACCTCACCATGGCCCTGATGGAATGGCATATTAAAATCAAAGGCACCTTTCCTTCTGTCTCCCCTGGGTCCTTAAATATGATAGTGGTCTTCCTCCTCATAGCACCTTGTCTCTTTGTTTTTCCAGTATAAGATGTGGGCATTCACCAATGATGAAGATTTCCTGGATAAAACACCTGGTACCAGCTTCTACATAGGCATCAACCATCATCCCATCAACCTTCCTAAACCCCAAAATGGTGCTCCCTTTCAGCAGGAGGTAGTAAGAGAGAGACTTCACCCTTCTTGTAACAATAAAAAGATGGGAATGAAAGAGTCTTGCCCTAGAATAAATTAATATATGGTCATGGTGGTGGTCTAATATGGTAGAAGACCAAAGTGGGAAGGTTTACCCCTTCCTACTTCTTCCTCAGCCCTAATTGCAACTCCCCTTCCTGTTTTCATGTGAAGAAAATTCCAATCAGCTCTTTTGTGTCACCAATGCCTTCCCTAAGCACTGCCCCTGGTCAGAGGTTATATATACATCCCATGCCCCACATTCCAGTCAGAGAATACCAGGCTGCCTATGGTCATGGAGTTCTCTCCAAGTCCTCAGAATAAAGTCTACCTTTTATTTTATATTTTCTTTCTTATTGAACTGAAAACCTAACAAATACTGCCTTGCAATTAATGTGAGAAATGTTTCATGTCTATGGCCCATTTCACAGCATCCTTTACCTCTCTGTTCCTGAGGCTGTAAATAAGTGGGCTTAACATGGGAATCACTGATGTATAGCACACAGAAACCACCTTTTCCTGATCCATGGAATACTGGGAGCTGGGCTTACTGTAATTAAAACTTAAGGTGCAGTAGAACAGGGACAGAGCAGACAGGTGAGGGGCACAGATGGAGAAGGCTTTCTGTCTGCCTGAGGCTGTGTGGATTCCCAGGATGGCAAAGCCAAAGAATGCATAGGAAATGGTCACAATCTAGAAGGTGCCCATTGCAATGACTCTAGAGAACAATAAACGCAAGAACTCACTCCTGGAGGTATCAGAACATGAGAATTTCAGAAGTAGAGGAATAGCACAGAAGAAGTGGCCCAGGATGTTGAGCCCTCAGAAGGACACTCTCCTCAAGCTGATGTGTGTGTTAGTGAGTTCATCATTTCACCCACATAGGACCCAGTCACCAGAACTGAAAACTTCCTGTTATACATGGCCACATTGTACAGGAGAGGGCTGGCAATGGCCATATACTGGTAACAAGTCATCACCAAAAGCAGGGAGCCTTCTGTGGCAATGAACACCCCAAAACACAGATGCTGTGTGATGCAGCCAGAAAGCATGATGGTTTTCTTCACCACCAATAAGCTGATCAGCAATGTTGGTTTGATTAGGGATGAATAGCAGTGTCCACAAATGGCAGGCAACTAAGGAAAAAGTACATGGGTGTGTGGAGCTTCCAGGTGATTTAGATTAAAAGGATCATGCCTATGTTTCTCACCAAGGTCAGGACAGAAATCACCAGGAACAACACAAAAAGCATGACTTTCAGTTCTGCACCATCTGTCAGTACCAAAAGAATGAACTCAGTAACTATAGTAAAACTGCATTCAGCCATTTCCCTCTGTGATATCTGAGGTTAGCAGAACAAGGGATTAGAGTGGATGTAAAATACTCTGGTATTTATTAAAATCACCTAGAAAAACTGATAGAGGCAATCTTAGATCAATAAGATTATTTTGGTGGACCTATGTCTCTTCATTAAAAATATTAGGAATTCAATTTTATTGCTTCTCTTGCTCTGCTTGTGTAAAGTGATAGCTTTGTTGCAATATCATAAATGTATACATAAAAACATGTTGGCTCTAAAATCTTCAGTGCATGTCTAAACTCTCTGAAGTATAGAAAACTCATATTCCCACAAGGAACCCCTGCAGTGATTGAAGGGAAGTTATAACATTAACTTTAAAATCAATTTTAACTTTATTTTGAATGTAAAAGAATGACAAAACTTTCTAAAATTGGTGTGCTACTTACTATACAGTTGATCCAAAAGTGTGTAATGATAAAACCCAATAATTAGAAAAGATTATGAGATGATGGGCCTGGTTTCAACAATGAAGTCATCGTATGCCTTGAAGCTCATTAAAACCTTCAGGGTGTCCTCAGAGCACTATAGAGAAATACTCCTGAGAGTCACTTCTCTCTAAGACCCAGAGAACAGATATCTTTGACTTTTTTAAGTGGTGAAATTTTAGAAGATCTAATAGTTAATATGATATTTGGAAAAACCAAATAATACATTTATTATAGTGTGTTTATTTTCATTAAAATTCTTATTTACACATAATGTATGAAATATTGCATCAGCTTTATAAATATATTTATGTTACACATACACTCATATATTAAATTAAAATTTATAATTTGTTTTTTACAGACACCTATTGGTCTAGAATACTTTTGTATGTTGTTTGCATAATGTTAAATTTTCTTTTTTAAAAAATTTATTTTAAAGAGAATAAAACAAAAGAGGACAGAACATAGGAGATCAGAACAGAACAATGTAAACAACACAACACTTCACAGTAAGAAAACTGTATATAAACAGTAGCTAAAATAATGTCTCTTTCATTGAAATGGTTGAGCATAACTTCACACATAATAATATTACTTGATCTTAGCCAAAAGGCCCAGAAGTGATGACACACAGTAATATCAAAAATAACAAAATAGTATAAAACCATTCAAGAGCATGAAAATATTACAGGGCATTCTGAACCAAATAACAGAAAATGAACAATGGCTACTACAAATGTGGAAAACTACATTTTCCATAAAAATTTGTTTATACTATCACATATATTAAAATCATATAAGACAAAACATCATAGAACCAATGGTAATAGAACAAAAACATGTTAGGACTTTAAAGCAAGATGATATTAAACCAGCAATGGTTGCCATAATGTCTTGTTTTCTTCAAAATAGCTGTTCATAACATCACATGTAATAAAATCAAACTAAACAGAATAAAACCATTCCAACTAATGAATGAAAACATTATAAGGCTTCAAAGCAATGTAATGGGGAATCATGATTACCATAAAATCTTATGTATCCTTACCATTTCTTTCTCTAGTGAGATTATATGGTATTTATACATGTGAGTTTGATTTATTTTACTTATGAGTATGGTCTCAAGTTGCATCCATTTATTTATAAATAAAGGATTCATTTTGAACACAAGTCATTACAGACCTCAGAAAACACTTCTAGAACTGCTGCTGAAAGTGCCACAAAAATGGCCAGTGTGTGTGATGTAACTGGGAAGCTTTTTAAGGCACATGTGCCTTATTGGAATAAGTATGCTTTATTTTATAATTTATTATAATTTTTCAAACTTCTAGTATATTAAGAAAAAATATTATTCAATGGTGTAGAAGAAATGAAGCCTAATATTTTTATGCTAGCATTTATAAGATTTTTCTAAGAATATTTACACTACAAATATGGAGGAGACTCTCTTAAGATTTTAATCTATGTCACAAAAGGGCATGCATTTCACATGGATGCCTCATTGGAGAAACAAAAATTTCATTCCTTATTTTAACTTTCAGAATGAGAATGTAAAGTTAGTATTCAATTGCTTTCCAGAATAAATATTTCTATTTTGTGCATGACTATTATAATTTGTTTGGCAATTCTAAGTGAAAGATGTAATATCTCCCTTTTCCTTCACAGTAGAGATACTGGGACCTCATGTGCAGACACAATCACATGGCACCAACCAACCTCATGCTGAGTGCAGTCTCCAGCCTGCCTGAGCTGCAGCTCCCACTGTTCTTGATCTTTCTCCTCACCTACATTTTTCACACTGATGGACAACCCGGGCATGATCATACTGACCAAGCTGTATGCCCACTTACATACCCCTATGTACTTCTTCATCAGACACCTGGCCTACATGGAACTGAGCAATGCCACTGTCATTTATCCCAAAATACTGCTAAATTTTGTGATGGACAATACACCATTTTTTATTCTTCTTGTGCTACCCAGCTGGGCTTCTTCATTATGCTCATTATCAGTGAACTTTTCATCTTGTCAGCCATGGCCTATGACCAACATGTGGTTATCTGTCACCCTCTGCTCTACAACGTCATCTTGTCCCAGACCCACTGCCACGTGCTAGTGGTCATTTCATATCTCTACATCACCTTTTAGGCTCTGATGATCAGTAGTAAGATTTTTGCATGGACTTTCTGTAGCTCTCAGGTCAGTCATATCTACTGCGATGATGTTCCTTTGTTACTCATGTTGTGTTCAAATGCACAAAATATTGAATTGCTGATCATCTTATTTTCAGCATTCAATTTGATCTCCTATCTCTTGGTGATTCTTTTGTCCTATGTGCTGATCCTCTTAGCCATATGTCAGATGAATTCTGCAGAAGGAAGGAAGAAATCCTTCTCTACATGTTGGTCCCACCTGACCATGGTGGTGGTCTTCTATGGTACTCTTCTCTTCATGTATGTGTAGCCCAAATCCACTCATGCCTTTGAAACTTATAAGCTGACCTTTGTCTGTTACACTTAGTGATCCCCATGCTAAACCCTGTAATCTACAGCTTTAGGAACAAAGAAGTAAAAAGTACCTTCCACAGGGTCTTTGGAAATCCAGGCAAAAGGTGTTTTCAATGTTTCATTGAGAATGCCAGACTAATAAACTAGGAGAAAGGCAAGCATGACAGTACTGCAAATTGATATGAATACATTTATTGGCTGCACAGGAAAAGCTCATTATAGCACATAGAAAGTTAGATTATTTTCTATATAGTCACTGTAATTAACCTGCAAATTATAAATGTCAATTAATCATTTTTCTACAACAAACCTTGTTTTTATTAAATATTTCTTCTTATGGAAACTTTTATTGTTTCAGTGAAAATGCCTATTACACTTTGAATCAATAACATGTGTATTTATTTTGCATTTGTTGTTTTGGTTTGGTTTTTGGAAGTTTTCTTAGTATTGTTTTTGTTGTATACATTGAATCTAAAACTATAGTACAAAAAAGTAAATCTTTTACAGACAGAATATGTATAGATCTCTGCACTTTTGTTCAGGCAAACATTTGAGTTCTGAAAATTCAGCATGTATGATATTTTGGTACACAATCTGGACATCTAGTAAAAATCTTAAGAGGCAGAGCTATTCAAGGCAATCTTGGGGAAATAAATCTGAAATTGCACAAACTTTAAAAATATTCAACATTTTGGGAAAATTAATTTAAAAATGCAATGCAAACATTAACATAAAATACAAAATAATAATTTCTATTATTATAACTATAAAAATCAACAAATTTAGACACTACCCAGATAGATCCTGAAATGATATTGATGATTGAATAAGCAGGCAAGTAATATATGGTGTGTTTAATATACTGGGTGATTTAACAGGAATATAATTATTGTGGGAATCAAAGAACAAAACAGATTAATTGGTACTCCAGAAGATAGCAATATATTAGTATTAATCAATATTTGTTAAATGATCTTAACATCAGATTACACATGAAAAAAGCAAAGATATCACCTGCAACAATACACTCAGTCTCCCAAAATTAAGACACTAACAAAATAATAAACTAAGTAAAGATTATCAAAATGATCTCAGTTACTGGTAGAACTTAAAGTAGCTATCTTACATATGTTTAACATATGTAAGACATGTAACATATCTTGCATATGTTTAAATTTAGGTTCAACTGGGAAGAAAAACTTCATAGGGCAGGAAAAAACCTCTGGAGAAATGTTAGCCAGAGTTTATTTCCCAATTAAGAAATACTACTAATAATACCAGAGTTTCTGGAGTGGTGGTGCCCATCTCTAATCATAGCACTGGGGAGCAGAGACAGGATCATTGCTGAGTTCATGGTAAGCCAGGGATGCACAGTCAGCTCAAGGCCAGCCTGAAATACAGTGCAAGATCCTGTCTTTAATAATTATAATAATAATGATGATAATAATAATAATAATAGCAAGAACAACAACAATACCAAAGACAAGAAAAGTTAAATAACTCCATTCTGGGTGATTAAGAAGAATATTTCATCAAAGTGCCTCACAAACAAACTTCTGAAAACTAATGCTATGAAGACATCCTTCAGAGCTGCCTATTGTGAAATATCATTATGGACAAGTGAAGAAATGATCTATCATTAATTTGTTAACAGAAACAATACAAGACATGGGATGTCTTACATCATTCTATATTTATATGCTTGGCAAAATATTATAACAAGGAAAAGTATTCTTGTATAACTGATATTGAATTATCAAAAACTGCATAATGTTTTCCTAACAAATCATTGTTTTATTTACTCATATTTTATGGATGTGCATACTTAATATGTGCATAATATTGTCTGATTAAAATTCTTATAAAGCATAATTATGGTTTCCAATGTTTAGTGAAATTCAATAAATTTTTATTCAGTTAGATCAAGGAATAAAATGGTTTTCACACTCACTAATTACCCCATAGAATAATAAGGTATGCTCTCTGGTAATTATGTTTAAGTTTTAATTAAGTAAAAATGTGACTCAAGAGTAAAATAAAACAATTATCCATGCTATAACTACATGCTAGGATTAAAACTAGAAAGCTAAAGCAGATTCTCCACTAAGGTAAGTGGAAACCTTGAATTTTGAAAATGTCAACTCATAGACACTTTAAATTAGATTACAACAAAATTCAGTATCTTATGATTTGTCAGAGAGTTGCTTCTCTTTCCTTGGACTTTTGTTTGTAATCAAAAAGATTGACAAACCTTTTGTGCCTCGGAGTTGAACATGCCTGAGTTGAATCCCAGCACACAGGGAAACCTTAGAATGTGGCTCCCAAGTGGAAAGACCATGCCATGTCTCAAATCACTGGAAGACACATGGGAGGTTCCCCCAGGCATAACTGGGCCACATCCAGTGAACCCCAAGCAACTAGCAGGGCCCTGAATTCAGTCCCAGGAGCTGAACGTGGGATGGGTTGAATTCCAAAGCACAGGGAAGCCTTGGAATGTCGCTCACAGGTGGTAAGACCATGTCCTGTATCCCATATCACAAGAGGACACAAAGAAGGTACCCACAGGCCTAACTAGGCCATGCCTAGTGATTTCCAAGTGACTAACAGTTGCTTGCAGTCTGCCCTGGAGCCAAAAGCAGGCCAAGTGATTCTGAGCACAAAGAGGAAGCTTTGAAACATCACTCAAAACCTGGAAATTTAGGAAAACAACAAAATGAAAGAGCAAAATGCAACCTCAAACTTCTAGCCCAATCCAAGCAAGCCTAGGAGACATGGCTACAGAAGAAAATGTAAGCCATAAACCTGAAATTCCTGAAATGAATCAACTGAAGTAAAGAAACAACTCCAGGAAGCTATAAAAAATCTCAGAGCAGAAATAATCTCCCAGGTAAAAGAAGAAATGATAAACTTAATGAAAGAAATCCTAAACACATATAAAAAAGACATAGTTGAAAAACAGAGGGCCAATGCAAAAAGATAGAAATTCTGAATGAACAATATAAGAAGCAAATAGAATGCATGAAGCAGAATCAAAGAGATATATGGGAAATAAAAAATTCCATTGAAAGCTGGCAAAACTGCCTCAATGAATTCCAGACCTCAAAGAAAAGATTGCAGCTAGTGAACAGGAAAGGAAAGATCTTTTAAAAATAACAAGGAACCAGGAAATAACAATTCAACAGCTGTAAGATGATGCAAAGAAAAACAACATAAAATTAACAGGTATAAATGAAAAGGAAGGTGACAGCAAAAATGATATCAAGAGGCTATTTACAGAAGTAATTGCTGCAAATTTCCCAAATATGAGAATGGTAACTGACATACAGATCACTTAAGCATATAGGACTGCAAATAACCATAACCAAAATAAAACTACATCCAAGCATATAATAATCAGCATCCCAAAAGTCCAACAAAAGAACACAGTATTAAAAGCTGCTAGAGAGAAGAGACAGATCACCTATAAAGGAAAGTCTATCAGAATCACAGTAGACTTTGCAACACAAATAATGAAATCAAGAAGAGCACAGAGTGAAGTATTTTAGATCTCAAAGGAAAATTACTTCCAACCCATACTGATGTATCCTGCAAAACTGTCTTTCAAAATGAAGGGAAAAATAAGGTACTTCCATGGCAAAGAACAGCTGAAGAACTTCATGACCACCAAACCAACACTCCAAAGAATACTGAAAGACATTCTCTATAGACATAGGAAAAACCCACTAAGCAAGGCAAGCAATTAAACAGAGTGGAAAGGTAAAAAATCAACAACAGAATGATAACATGTCAAAAGAAAAACCAATATATATCAGTTGCAATCATTAATGTAAATGGCCTCAATTCACCAATTAAAAGAAACAGACTCAAAGAATGGATCAAGAAACAACATCCAACCAGAGGCTGTATGCAGGAAACCAATATAACACAAAAGGAAACTTATAGACTGGAAGTCAAAGAATGGAAAACAATACTGCATGCAACAGGAACCCCCAAAAATGAGCAGTAATTATTCTGTTTACAAACAATGTGAACTTCAAACCAAGAATGATCCAAAGAGATAAAGATGGTCACTACATACTAGTTAGCTAAAAACTCCAAGAGGAAGAGATAACAATCTTAAGTATATATGCACCAAATTCAGGAGCACCCAGCTATACAAAGAAAGTATTAACAGAAATGAAAATTCAAATAAGAAATAACACAATTATAGCAAGAGACCTTAATATGCCATTGACATAAAGGGACAGATCAACCAGACAGAATATCAGCAAAGAAATAGCAGAACTAAACCACACTTGAGAACAAATGGACTTAGTAGATGTATACAGAATGTTCCACCCAACAACATTAGAATATACATTCTTCTCAGCAGTACATGGAAGTTCTCTAAAATAGACCATATATTAGCCTATAGAACATGCTTGAGTAAATGCAAAAGAATTGAAATTATTCCATGCATGTTATTGAATAATAGTGCCATAAAACTAGAAATTAGTGACAAAAGAAACTGCAAAAACTCCATGAACACGTGGAAATTTAATAACACACCTGTGGGCAATCAGTGGGTCACAGAGAAAATTAAGGAAGAAATTAAACAATATTTTCAGGCAAATAAAAATACAAATACATCTTACTGGAAGCTGTGGGACACAATGAAAGCAGTCCTCAGAGGAAAATTTATTGCAGTGAACTCCCACATCAGGAAAACAAAATGAACACAAATAAACAACCTAATGCTACATCTAAAACATCTAGAAAAAGAAGAGCAAGTCAAGCCCAGAGACAAAAGATGATAGGAAATTATAAAGATCAAAGGAGAAATCAATGCAGTAAAGACTAAGGAAACAATACAAAGAATCAAAGAATCAAAAAGTTGGTTCTTTGAAAGAATGAATAAAATTGACAAGCCTCTAGCCAACTTCATTTAAAAAAAGGAAGGAAAAAACTCAAAATCATGCAATAAGGAGTGAAAAGAGTGAATTCATTACAGACCCTGTGGAAATACAGAAGACCATCAATACCTATTTTGAAAGCCTCTACTCTCATAGGCTTGATAAGACAGAAGAAATGGACAGATTCCTAGAAACATATGAATTACCAAAGTTGAGTGAAGATGTAAAACTGCTGAATAATCCAATTTCTATCAATGAAATTGAAAATGTGATTAAATCCCTACCAACAAAGAAAAACCCAGGTCTAGCTGGATTCACTGTGGAATTCTACAAGAAATTCAATGAAGATTTATTGCCAACTTTCCTCAACGTCTTCAATGAAATTGAAAGTGAAACAATTTTCCCTAAGTCATTTCTGGAAGCAAACATTATTCTAATACCAAAACCTGAGAAAGACCCAACGAAAAAAGAGAAATACAGACCAATCTCCCTAATGATCTTAGATGCAAAAATTCTCAATAAAGTTTTGACAAACAGAATGCAACAATCATCAAGAAGATTATACACCATGACCAAGTGTGATTCATCCCAGGAATGCAGAGATAGTTCAACATATGCAAACCAATAAATGTAATCCACCATATCAATAGAGCCAAAAATAAGAACCGGATGATCATTTCTGTAGATGCAGAAAAAGCTATCCATTATCTCCACTCCTATTCAATATAGTTCTGGAAATACTAGCCAGAGAAATTAGAAATGATAGAGAATGAAATGAGTATGGATAGGAAAATAAGTTAAATTATCATTATTTGCAGATGACATGGTACTCTATATAGAAGACCCCCAAAACTCCAATGAAAGATTCTTGGGTATAATAAATTCAGTAATGTAGCTGGGTACAAAGTCAACACTCACAGATCAATAGCAATCCTATACACTAACAACAAATCACTAAGAGAAAAATAAGAGAAGCCACACCCTTCAAAATAGCATCCAACAAAATGAAATACTTAGGAATAAATCTAAAGAAAGCTACCAACAACAAAGGCTGGAAGAGGCTGTCAGGAAAAAGTATAGTCTCCCTAGTGTAAGAAATGGTAAGAGCACATAAGATACAAAAAGCTCAATAATTACAGTGAAAGGATAAGAATCTGCTTAAAGGGAAAAATGTCTCAGGGAAAATGAGAAAAAAGAAAAAGTAAGTTATAAAAAATGTCTAAAATTATGTAAACACACTTAGGATAGCTAAGATGATTGTGCTACAAACTCTATAAGTTCTTGGAACAAAATAGTTAACATTCATAGGATTGGAACAATCCTATGCATTTTATTGTATAGTGATCTAAGGAACTCTGGAAGATCATTGTTTAAGATAAGAACCCTAGTTATGCTCATATGACCTTGTCTTGAATGCCTATATTGTCAGTGTTCTGGGCTGTTTGCTATTGTTTATATGTCTTTTTCATTTCATGTTTTTCTAGGAATTTGTTTTGTCTTGGTTTATTCTGTTTTCCCCTCTAATACAGACAGGATAGGTATACATGTAGAGACTCATGCATGCATAGAACTTCTAAAAAGTTTATGAGAATCAATAACATAATGCATGATGAAATGAACAGCTACTTTGAAGTAAAAGAGAAACTATGGTACCCAGTGCTGATTCTGTAGTGTCATGATTTGAAATCCAGCAATATTATTATTCCTTGTTCAGAGTGAATTTAGTCTGTTTTGTTTTGTTTAATTTCAACATACATGAAGGTTTGGACAGCTATTTTAAAGAGAAAGAGAGATGATGGCAGTCATTGTTGACTTCCTTATTATCTGCTCTTGAAGACCTGAAATGCCTTCATCATCCTGTTCTGATCAGTTCTGTACTATTTTGTTTTGTATGAATTCATTGTATGTGAAGATATGGACAACTATTTGGAAGAAAACAATAGAAAATATGATAGACAGTGAAGATCTCTTGTTGTCTTTCTTTGAAATCTGTCTCTTAAATTATTATCTTATCATCTGTTTTGTTCTGTTTTGCTATGTTTAATTTTACCCTGTTAAAAAATAAAATAAAATAAAATAAAATAAAATAAAATAAAAAAGAATGAAAATAAAGACCATCAGGAAATTTAATACATAGCACAGCTAGTAAACAGTGAATGTTGGTTTGAGTGAATGTCAAAATATGAAATAAGGAGACAAGGGACACTGCATAAGACCTCACTAATTTAACTAAATGTTAAATTAACTGAATGTAAAGGAGGACAGGAGAGGAGGCAAGAAGTGGCTTCCATGTGTACAGAAAGAGTTGGTATTTATCAGTCCAGCAAGCAGTGATATGTGGCACAGGGACTCTCAGTGTCCTCACTGAGCACGAAGGTGAGGAGAGAAAGTCTGCATGATCTCCATAAACCCCTGAGCTCAAGAGAAGAGATTCTCTATGCCAAACATAACAATGAGAAATGTTTGTACTGTGTGTTCAAGGAATGAAATCACTTTCTCTTGCAGTAAAAGATAACAGTTGCTGTGATATTGGAAGAATAGGAGGTATCTTCATTATAGATTTTATTTAATAATGATAGGTCAGGTGCAGTGACACAAGCCTGGACATCCAGATGTGCCAAAAGCTGAAGCAGTAAGAGTTTAAGTTCAAGACAACCATACCAACATATCAAGACATGGTTTCAACACAAAATGTTTCTTAAAAAAGATGTGGATGTATCTCAGAAGTAGAGTAACACCTGGTTTGATCTTTAGTGTTTTAAAACAATATGGAAGGTGTAGGATTATCTCAAACACTCTTGCACACCCTGAAAAATCAAAATTTAGTGTTGTCACAAGTACAGTGAGAAGGCAGAGTGCAAAGGGAATAGTTCTACTCTGGTGTTTAGAGTCTGTGACTTAATGGAACTTTGAGAGTTAATTTGTAAATTTGTGAAGTATTTATATATATTCAGGGAATACTGCCCAGCAAAATAAATTACTATGAATGAGTCAAAAAATATCTTACCTACTAAAAAATAAGGTACAGAAAATGGCATTCACTACCATAGCACAGAGCTTCATTTAAAATACAAAAATATATGAAGTGTGATCCCCTGGCATGTGAATGACAAGAGGTAAATGCACAGGGAGAACTTGATATGTATTATCCATGCTTAGAAGAGGCTAAAAGTAGACAGTTTCATGATTTACATGATTTTATCATGATTTACATGGTAAAATGAAATAAAGAGTAATAAGTGTATACAAATTCAGTTGAACTGCTAGGAAAAATGTATTAGAAAATCTAAGCATGCTTTAATTTTAGAAAATAAAATAATATATTTAATATTTTTCAGAAATTTGAGTTTCAGAGTCACTAATTTATTACATACACACAGACATATATAAACCATAATGACACACATAAATATAACCTGTGTAATTTACAAATATACACTATTTTGAGTACTCCAAATTTAAAATGTTTATGAACCAAAAGCTGTCATTAATAATAAAGACAGCTGTTTCATTGCAGTATACTCCCAAAATGTAAAAGTGAGCACTTTACTTAAAAAAAGACATTAAAACAAAATGCAGGTAAAATATACGACCACATTTAGCATTAATTTATTGATATAAAATTTCACATAAGATTAATTTTATTTTATTTTATTTTTTAAAAATTTATTTTACAGAGAATAAAACAAAAGAGGACAGAACAACACAGATCAGAATAGAACAATACAAATAACACAGCACTTCACAACCAGACAATTGGATATCAACAATAGCTACCACAGTATCTCTTTCTTTGAAATAGTTGAGCATTGCTTCACACAGAATAATATCAAACATAAAAAAAGAATAAAAGCATTGAAGAGAATGAAACTATCACAAGGCATTCTGAAGCAAATAACAGAAGATGAACAATGGCTACTATATTATCTCATTTTCCTTAAAAATTTATTTATACTATCATACATATTAAAATACAATCAGACACAATGTGATAGAACCAATGGAAATAAAAGAACAAAAGCATGGTAGAATTTCAACACAAAAATATGCAAGATGATATTGAATCAGCAACGGCTGCCATAATGTCTTGTTTTCTTCAAAATAGCTTCCATACTGTCACACATAATAAGGTCAAACAAAACAGAATAAAACCATTCCAATATAATGGGGAACCATGATTACGATAGAATCTTATGTACTCTTACCATTTCTTACACTAAGGAGACTATCTGGTATTTATACATGTGAGTTTGATTTATTTTTCTTATATGTATGGTCTCAAGTTTCATCCATTTATTTATGAATATCTCAAGGTGATCATTCTTTATAGCTGAGTAGTACACCATTGTATGAAAGCACCACAATTTTTTATCCATTTCTCAATTGATGGGCACTTAGGTTGTTTGCAAGATCTGGCTATTACAAATTGTGCTGCTATAAACATGGGTGCACATATATTACTGGCGTATGATGTTTTCAGTTCTTCTGAGAATATGCCTAGGAGTGGAATAGCTGGGTCAAAAGGGACTTCCAATCCCAGCATTGTGAAGAACCTCCAGAACGACCTTCACAGCGGTTGCACCAGTCTACATTCCCACCAAAAGTGCAGAAGAGTTCTTTTTTCCCCACAGCCTCTCCAGCATTTATTGTTGGTAGTTTTGTTGATCTTTATGGAGTGAGATGGAATCTCAGTGTGGTTTTAATTTGCATTCCTCTAATTACCAATGATGATGAACATTTTTTCATGTATTTATTTGCCATTTGTATTTCTTCATCTGAGAACTGTGTGTTTATCTCAGATGCCCATTTTTGGATTGGGTCTTTAAATTTCGGGGGTCTGATTTTCTTTAATTCCTTATAAGTTCTAGACATAAGTCCTTTGTCTGAGGGACAGTTCATTAAGATTTTTTTCCCAGTTTGTGGGTTTTTCTTTTCACTCTGCTGGAGATTTCCTTGGACATACAGAAACTCTTTAATAAGATGTGATTCCAGTTATTGATTCTGGGGAGTATTTCCCATGCAGTTTGGTTCTTGTTTATGAATTCTCTACCTACCCCTAAGTCTTCAAGATTTCTACCTACTTTGTCTTCCAACAGATTTACTGCTTCTGTTTTAATATTTAGATCTTTGATCCATTTAGATTTTCATTTATTACATGGTGATAGGCATGGGTCCAGTTTTAGTTTTCACCATATGGCTAGCCAGTTTTTCCAGGACCATTTGTTAAAGAGACCATCGCTCTTCCAGTGAACATGTTTGGCCCCTTTATCAAAGATAAGGTGGTTAAGTGTGTTCATAGTTGTATCTTTTAGTCTTTTCCATTGATCTTCAGATCTGTTTTTATTCGAGTACCATGATGATTTTATTATGGTAGCTTTGTAGTATAACTTCAAGTCAGAGATTTTGATGCCTCCTGCTTGGCTTTGCTGCTTAGAATTGCCTTTGCTATTCTAGGTCCCTTCTGGTTCCAGATGAATTTTAGGAGTGATTTCTCTAGATCAATAAGGTATGTTAGTGGTAATTTCATTGTGATTGCATTGAATGTGCATAACAATTTTTGGAGAATGGCCATTTTCAGAATATTTATTCTTCTTATCCATGAATAAGGGATGTCTTCCCATTTACTGAGGTCCTTTTTGCTTTCTTTTTTCAGGGTATTATAATTTCCCCTGTATAACTCTTTTACTTCTTTCCTTAGATTAATTCCTAAGTATTTCATTTTCTTGGATGCTAGTGTGAAGAGTGTGGCTTCTCTTATTTCTCTCTTGGCGATTTTGTTGCTAGCGTATAGGGATGCTATTGATTTTTGAGTATTGACTTTGTAACCAGCTACATTGCTGAATTTATTTATTATATCTAGGAATCTTTCATTAGAGTTTTCAGGGTCCTCTATGTAAAGTATCATGTCATCTGCAAATAATGATAGTGTAACTTCCTCTTTTTCTATCTTTACTCCTTTTATTTGTCTCTCTTGTCTAATGCTCTGGCTAGTATTTCCAGGAGTATGTTGAATAGGAGCAGTAATAAGGGAGGGATATCCTTGTCTTATGCCTGATATTAAGGTAAAGGCTTTCAGTTTTTGGTGACTTAATATGATGCTAGATGTTGGTTTGTCATAGATGGGCTTTATCATATTGAGGCAGAGATCACCTATTCCAATTCTCTGTAAGGTTCTTATGAATGGGTGTTCGATCTTATCAAAAGCTTTTTCTGCATCTATAGAAATGATCATGTGATTCTTATTTTTGGCTGTATTGATATGGTGGATTACATTTATTGATTTATGTATGGTGAACCATCCCTGCATGTCTGGGATGAATCCCTCTTGGTCATGGTGTATAATCTTCTTGATGATTTGCTGCATCCTGTTTGCCAATATTTTATTGAGAATTTTTGCATCTATGTTCATTAGGGAGATTGGCCTGTAGTTCACTTTTTTAGTTGGGTCTTTCTCAGGTTTTGGTACTAGAGTAATATTTTCTTCCAGGAATGACAGGGAGAATTTCTTCCCTTTCAATTTCATTGAACGATTTGAGGAGTGTCGACATTAAGTCTTCTTTGTATTTCTTGTATAATTCTTCAGTAATCCGTCTGGGCCTGGGCTCTTCTTTGTTGGTAAGGATTTAATTACATTTTCAATTTTATTGATAGGAATTGGGTTATTCAGCAGTTTTACATCTTCTTCAGCCAGGTTTTGTGGTTTATATGTTTCTGGGGATGTGTCCATTTCTTCTGTGTTATCGAACTCATGAGAGTGGAGGTTTTCAAAGCAGTTCTTGATGATCTTATGTATTTCCACAGTCAGTAGTGATTTCACCTTTTTCATTCTGTATTGCATGAATTTGAGTCTTTTATTTCCTTTTTTAAATTAGGTTGGCTAGGGGCTTGTCAATTTTATTTATTCTTTCAAAGAACCAACTCTTTGTTTCATTGATTCTTTGTATTGTTTTCTTAGTCTATATTGCATTAATTTTTGCTCTGATCCTTACAATTTCTTCCTTTTTTTTTTTGGCTTTGGGCTTTGCTTGTTCTTCTTTTTCTATCTGCTTCAGATGTAGTATCAGGTTGTTTATTTTTGTTCATTGTGTTTTCCTAATGTGGGAACTCAGTGCAAAAAATTTTCTGCTCTGTACTGCTTTCATTTCTTCCCACAGATTCCTGTAATTTGTTTGTGTTTTCGTTTGCTTGTAGATATTGTTTAATTTCTTCTTTAATTTCCTCTGTACACATTGATTGCTCAAAACTGTATTTTTCAATTTCAATGTGTTTCAGTTTTTTGATTTTTTTAATCATTAATTTCTAATTTCATGGCCTTATGATCTGATAACATGCGTGGGATAATTTCAGTTCTTTTGCATTTACTTAAATATGTTCTGTGGTTTAGCATATGGTCTATTTTAGAGAATGTCCTATGTACTACTGAGAAGAATGTATATTGTGATGTTGTTGGATGGTACACTCTGTGTATGTCTATCAAGTCCATTTGTTCGCAGGTGTGATTCAGTTCTGTTATTTCTTTGCTGATTTTCTGTCTTGTTGATCTTTCCCTTTGTGTCAATGGCATGTTAAGGTCTCCTGTTATAATTGTGTTATTGTTTATTTGGTTTTTCATTTCTGTTAATACTTGTTTTCTATAGCTGTGTGCTCTGGAATTTGGTGCATATATATTTAAGATTGTTATCTCTTCTTCTTGAAGTTTTCCCCTATCTAGTATGTAGGGACTTTCTTTATCTTTTGGACCATTCTTGGTTTGAAGTACACATTATCTGCAAGCAAAATAGCTACCCCTGCTTTTTTTTTTTTTTTGACTTCCTATTGCATGAAGTATTGTTTTCTATCCTTGGACTTTCAGTCTATGAATTTCCTTTTGGTTTAGATGGGTTTCTTGGACACATCATAGGTTGGGCATTGTTTCTTGATCCATTCTGCCAGTCTGTTTTTTTTTAATTGTTGAATTGAGGCCATTTACATCAATCATTATAACTGTTATATATTAGTTTATTTTTGATACATTATCTTTTTACTGTTGCATCTTTATCTTTCCCTTCTGTTTAATTGTCTGTCTTGCTTAGTGGTTTTTTCCTGATGTCTTTGAGTATTCTTTGCAGGTTTGGTTTGGTGATCATGATATTTTTCAGCTGTTGTAATGGAAGTATCTTATTTCTCCATCCATTTTGAAGGACAGTTTTGCAGGGTACATCAGTGTGGGTTGGAAGTCGTTTTCCTTTTAGGACCTGAAATATTTCACTTCATGCTCTTCTTGACTTCATTATTTGTGTTAAGAAGTCTGGTGTAATTCTGATAGGTTTTCCTCTGTTGATCATCTGTCTTTTCTCTCTAACTGCTTTTAATATTCTGTTCTTATTTTGGATTACTGGGATGGTAATTATTGTATGTCTGGGTGCAGTTTTATTTTGGTTATGGCTGTTTAGAGTTGTATGTGCTTCAGTAATCTGAATTTCAGTTTCCATTCTCATGCTTGGGAAATTTTTAGCTATTACTTCAGTAAATAGCCTCTTGATGTCTTTTGTGTTGTCCCCTTTTTCATTTATCCCTATTAATCTTTTGTTGTTTTTCTTTGCATCATCTTGCAACTGTTGAATTGTTATTTCCTGATTCCTTGTGATTTATAAAAGATCTTTCCTTTCCCATTCACTAGCTGTAATCTTATCTTTGAGGTCTGGAATTCTACCTTCACTTTCATTGAGGAAGTTTTGGCAACTTTCAATAGAATTTTTGATTTCCTGTATATGTCTTTGAATCTGCTTCATGTATTTTCTTTGTTTCTTATACTGTTTATTCAGGGATTCTATCTGTTTGCTTTGTTCCTCTAATTTTCTAGCTGTGTCTTCTTTAGATGCATTCACTATTTGTTTTTACTACTTTTATCATTTCTTCTTTTACCTGGGAGATTATTTCTGATTTGAGTTCCTTTATGGCTTCCCGTACTTGCTTGTTTATTTCAGTTGATGTCATTTCAGGTATTTGAGGTGTATGATTAGTATTTTCTTCTATGTGTGTGGCTTCTTGGGATGGGCTGGAGGTTTGAGATTGCATTTTGGTCTTTCATTTTATCATTTCCCCATATTTCCATGTTTCAAGCCATGTTCCAAAAATTTCCCTGATTGTACTGGAAATCACCTCCTGTGCCCTCAGCTCCTGGAGTTCATGGGCCTTGGCACCCCTGGCTGAATGAAGGTCACTGGGCATGGTCCCCTGAAGCCCATGAAGCCTCTCAAGGGTAATCCACTGTCTCAGGGAGCTGGGCTTGCACCTAACTAAGCACTGGGAGCGATATCCCAAACTCTCCTGGGCCAGATTCCAAGAGCTGGTACTCACCTTGCCACTGCATTGGCCTGACTTCCCTCTTGGCGCTGGTCTGGTCCTCTGGTTGAATAAAGATTGCTGGGTGTGGTCCACACAAGCCCGCAAAACCTCTCCATGCTAGTCCAGTGTCCTAGGGGGTTGGGTGGGCACCCAAGCACTGGGAGTGATGTCCCAAACTCCCCCAGCCAACACCAGCAAGCTGGATCTCTGCTGGCTGCCACACAAGCCTACCTCCCCTCTTCGGCACTGGCCTGGTCCCCTGGTTCAATAATGGTCACTGGGCATGATCCACTCAAGCCTAAGAAACCTCTCCAAGCTAGTCCAGTGTCCTAGAGGGCTGGGCGGGCACCCAAGCACCAGGAGCGATGTCCCAAACACTCCCAGGCCAGCGCCAGTGAGCTGGAACCTCCCTTGCCACCATGGGAGCTGGAACTTCCCTAGCCACTGCGTGTCTTAACTCCCTTCTTGGAGCCAGCCTGTCTCCTGGTTCTTTTATCATTTCTTATACCAAGGAGACAATATGGTATTTTCACATGTGAGTTTGATATCTTTCACTTATGTGTATGGTCTCAAGTTTTGCCCATTTATTTGTGCATAACTCAATGTGATAATTCTTTGTAGCTGAGTAGTACTCCATTGTACAAAAATGCCACATCTTTTTATCCTTTTCTCAGTTGATGGGCATTTAGCTTGTTTCCAAGATCTGGCTATTACAAATTGCACTGCTATAAACTGGGTTGCACATAAATCACTGTGGTATGATGTTTTCAGTTCTGGGAATATGCTCAGAAGTGGAACGGGTGGATCAAATGGGACTTCCAATCCCAGCTTTGTGAGGAACCTCCAAACTGACCTCCACAGTGGTTGCACCAGTCTGCACTCCCACCAACAGTGCAGAAGAGTTCCTTTTTCCCCACAGCTTCTCTAGCATTTGTTGTTGGTAGCTTTGTTGATCCTGGCCATTCTTTCCAGAGTAATTTGGAATCTTAGTGTGGTTTTAATTTTCATTTCTCTAATGATCAATGATGATGAACATTTTTTCATGTATTTATTTACCTTATGTATTTCTTCATCTGAGAACTGTGTATTCACCTCAGATGCAAATTTTTTTGCTTGGGTGTTTGAATTTCAGGGGTCTGACTTTTTAAAATTCTTTATATGTTCTAGACAAAAGTCGTTTGGCAGAGGTACAGTTTATGGAGATTTTTTCGCAATTTGTGTGTTTCCTTTTCTGGACATTTCTTTTAACATACAAAAAATCTTTAATAAGATGTGATCCCACTTATTGGAATATTATCTAGGACATATTTCCTGTGGTTTGATTTTTGTTCATGAATTCTCTACCTACCCCTAAGTCTTCAAGATTTCTACCTCCTTTTCTTCCAATAGATTTACTGCTTCTCTTTTAATATTTAGATCTTTGATCCATTTAGATTTTCATTTATTACATGATGATAGGCATGGGTCCAGTGTTAGTTTTCAGCATATGGCTGGCCAGTTTTTCCAGCACCATTTATTAAAGAGACTATTGTTCTTCCAGTGAACATGTTTGGCTCTTTTATCAAAGATAAGGTGGTTGAGTGTGTTCACAGTTGTATCTTCTAGTCTATTCCATTGATCTTCAGATCTGTTTTTATTCCAGTGCCATGTTGATTTTATTATGGTAGCTTTGTAGTATAATTTAAAATCATGGATTGTGATGTCCCCTGCCTTGCTTTTATTGCTTGTAATTCCCTTTGCTATTTTAAATCTCTTCTGGTTCCAGATGAATTTTAGGAATGATTTCTCTTGATTTGTGATGTATGCTAGAGGTATTTTGATTGGGATTGCATTAAAGCTGTACAACAATTTTGGGAGAATGGCCATTTTCACAATATTTATTCTTCCTGTCCATGAACAAGGGATGTCTTTCCATTTACTGAGGTCCTCTTTGATTTCTTTTTTCAGGTTATTATAATTTTCCCTAAATAGATCTTTTACTTATTTTGTTTGACTTATTCCTAAGTAATTCTTTTTTTGGAGGGGGATGCTATTGTGAAGGTTGTGGCTTTTCTTATTTCTCTCTCATTGAGTTTGTTGTTTGTTATAGAAATGCTATTGATTTGAGTGTTAACTTTGTACCCAGCTACTTTTATGAATTTATTTGTTATACCTGGGAATTTTTCAAAGTAGTTTTGGGGGTCTTCTACGTAGAGTATCATGTCATCTGCAAATAATGATACTTTAACTTCTTTTCATATCCTTACTTCTTCTATTTCTCTCTCTTGTGTAATTGCCCTGGCTAGTACCCAGCATTATATTGAAAAGGAGTGGTGATAAGGGACATCCTTGTCTTGTTCCTGATTTTAGAGTAAAGGCTTTCATGTTTGACCATTTAATATATGCTGGCTGTTGGTTTGTTTTAGATGGCTTTTATCATATTGATGTAAATAACACCTATTCCAATTTTCTGTAAGGTTCTTATCATGAGAAAGTGTTGGGCCTTATCAAGAGCTGTTTCTGCATCGATAGAAATGATCATGTGATTCCTATTTTTGGCTCTATTGATATGGTGGATTACATTTATTGATTTTTGTAGGTTGAACCATCCCTGCATTTCTGGGATGAATCCCACTTCACCATGGTGTATAATCTTCTTGATTATCTGCAGTATTCTATTTGCCAATATTTTATTGAGAAGGTTTGCATCTGTTGTCATTAGGGACATTGGCCTGTAGTTCTTTTTTTTTTTTTTTGATTAAATCTTTCTCAGGTTTTAGTATTAGAATAATATTTGCTTCCAGGAATGAGTTATACAGAATTACTCCCCTCTTGATTTCATCAAAGTGTTTGAGGAGTGTTGGTATTAAGTCATCTATGAATTTCTTGTAGAATTCCACAGTGAATCCATCTGGACCTGGGCTTTTCTTTATTGGTAAGGATATAATTACATTTTCAATTTCATTAATAAAATTGGGTTATTCAACAGTTTTACATTTTCTTGATTCAGCTTTGGTAATTCATATGTTTCTAGGAATGTGTCCATTTCTTCTGTGTTATCAAGCTTATGAGATTGGAGGTTTTCAAAATAAGTATTGATCATCTTCTATATTTCAACAGGGTCTGTAGTGATTTCACCCTTTTCATTCCTTATTGCATGAATTTGAGTTTTTTCATTGCTTTTTATAATAAGATTGGCTAGGGGCTTATCAAATTTATTTACTCTTTCAAAGAACCAACTCTTTGATTCATTGATTCTTCGCATTGTTTTCTTAGTCTTTATTGCATTGATTTCTGCTCTGATCTTTGTAATTTCCTCCCTTCTTTTGCCTTTAGGCTTGACTTTTTCTTCTTTTTTTTAATATTAGAGGTGTAGAGTCAGGTTGTTTATTTGTGTCCATTCTGTTTTCCTGATGGGGAAATATACCACAATAAATTTCCCTCTGAGGACTGCTTTCATTGCATCCCACAGATTCTAGTAAGTTGTATTTGTATTTTCATTTGCTTGTAGATATTGTTTAATTTCTTCTTTAATTTCCTCTGTGACCCACTGATTGCTCAGGAGTTTATCATTCAATTTCCATTGTGTTTGTGTGGTTTTTCCAGTTTCTTTTGTCATTAATTTCTAGTTTCATGGTGCTATGATCTGACAACATGCAAGGGATAATTTCAATTCTTTTGCATTCATTTAAGCATGCTCTGCATTCCAGAATATGGTTTGTTTTAGAGAATGTCCCATGTGCTGCTGAGAAAAATGTATCTTTTGATTTTGCTGGGTGGAACACTCTGTATACATCCACCAATTCCATTTGTTCCCAAATGTGATTCAGTTCTGTTATTTCTTTGCTGATTTTCTGTCTAGTTGATCTGTCCCTTTGTGTCAATGGTGTGTTAAGGTCTCCTCTTATAATTGTGTTATTGCTTATTTGATTTTTGATTTCTGTTAATGTTTGCTTTGTATAACTGTGAACTCCCAAATTTGGTGCATAGATATTTAAGATTGTTATCTCTTCCTCTTGGAGTTTTCCCCTAACTAGTATGTAGTGACCTTCTTTATCTCTTTGGATCATTCTTGGCTTGAAGTTCACATTGTCTGCAAACAGACTGCAACCCCTCCTTTTTTTGTTTCCTGTTGTATGGAGTATTATTTTTTATCCTTTGACTTTCAGTCTATGAGTTTTCTTTTGGGTTAGACAGCTTTCCTTCATATAGCATATGGAAGGATATTGTTTCTTTATCCATTCTTCCAGTCTGTTTCTTTTAATTTGTGAGTTGAGGACATTTACATTAATGATTACAACTGGTATAAATTAGTTTACCTTTGACATGTTATTTTTCTGCTGCTGATTCTTTACCTTTCCACTCTACTTAATTGTTTGTGTTGCTTAGTGTTTTTTTCTTCTTATATCTATTTAGAATGTCTTTCAGTATTCTTTAGAGTGTTGGTTTGGTGGTCATGAAGTTCTCCAGCTGTTCTTTGCACTTGCTCTTAGCCAAAAGGCTGAGAAGTGATCAGCTGTTCTTTGTAATGGAAGTATCTTATTTTTCCATCCATTTTGATGGACAGTCTTGCAGGGTATATCAGTTTGGGTTGGAAGTCATTTTTCTTTCAGATCTGAAATACTTCACTCTGTGCTCTTCTTGACTTTATTGTATGTGTTGAGAAGTCTGCTGTGATTTTGATAGACTTTCCTTTATAGGTGATTTGTCTCCTCTCTAACTGGTTTTACTATTGTGTTCTTATGTTGGATTTCTGGGATGTTGATTAGTGTGTGTTTGGGTGTAGTTTTATTTTGGCTATGGTTATTTGGATTTCTATATGCTTTACTGATCTGTATGTCAGTTTCTATTTTCATGTTTGGGAAATTTTCAGCTATTACTTCTGTAAATAGCCTCTTGATAGCATTTGTGTTGTTACCTTCTTTTTTATTTATACATATCAGTCTTATGTTATTATTCTTTGTATCATCTTATAGCTGTTGAATTGATATTTCCTAATTCTTAATATTTTAAAAAAAATCTTTCCTTCCCAGTTCACTAGCTACAATCTTCTCTTTGATGTCTCAAAGTCTATCTTCACTTTCATTGGGGAAGTTTTGCCAGCTTTTGAAGGGATTTTTGATTTCTTGTATATCTCTTTGAATCTGCTTCATGTGTTCTGCTTGTTTCTTATATTCTTCATTCAGAGTTTCCATGTTTTTGCATTGTTCCTCTAATTTTTTAACTATGTCTTCTTTAGATGTGTTCAACATTTCTTTCATTTCATTTATAATAGCTTCTTTTTCCCGGGAGATTATTTCTGGCCTGAATTCTTTTATAGCTTCCAGGATTTGTTTCTTTACTTCAGTTAATAGCACTTCAGGTATTTCAGGTGTATGGCTGACATTTTCTTCTGTGTGCATGTTTTATAGGCTTGCTTGGGATGACTGAAGGTTTGAGATTGCATTTTGCTCTTTTGCTTTGTCATTTTCCTATATTTCTAGGCTCTAAGCAATATTCCAAGGCTTCCCCATGCACTGGAAATCACCTCACACACTTTCAGCTTCTGATCTGAGATGCAGGCAGCTATCTGCCATCCTGGTATCAATAGGTGTGACCCAGATAGGCCTGCCACCTTCAGTGTGTCCTGTGATTTGGGAGGCTGCTCAGGGACTTACCTGCTCAGAGCAATGTTCCAATGCTTCCCTGTGCACTGGAAATTACCTCACACATGAGATAATGCAAGCAGTTGTCAGCACCCAGAAGTCACAGAATGTGTTCTATTATATGATATATTAATGCTAAAAGAATTCCATGGTTAATATATATTTTATTTGGCCACACCTCCATTAAATGCTATATCCTTGCTTTCATATATTGGTGGTTTTCATGTATGCTGCATGAGCATGAGAGTATTCATATTTCTTTGAAATGATATTGCCAGTATTTTGGATACATATTCACAGGCAGGACTTCTGGAATGTAAAATATCCACAGCCATGCAGAAAGTCACAATTACAAATTGTCACTGACAATTAGTGAAAACTCTTCAGGCATGTTATTCAGATCTCAAGTGATTTAGGGATGAAAATACTGTTTGGCAACTCCATGGGACAGTGGGAAAAGTTCAAAAATACATAAACTTATCTTGAGATTCCCATATGAAGAAGTGCATTGGAAATCAAGAAAAATGTTGTAATACAGATAAGAAAGAAAAATGGCTTCAGGTGATGCCATGCTCTAATGTCTACTGTCATTCTCACATTTTCAATGACTTTGTCACCTAATATAAGTGGCTATTTCTGTTTCTGAGCCTTTTATTAATCCATAATGCACAAGAAGCAGTTAGAATTCTGTCTCTCAGGTATAAGTGACCATGATACATAACCTGAGGCATCATATGCCTAATCATCTTTAAAACACACAGACTTCATGCTTTCTAGATCAAAATTAGATTCAAAATCTTAAACACATGGATTCCAAAACTGAGAGGTGATAAAGCATAAGTAAAACAGCATGATTTTTAAATTATAAGAATTTCCAATGGCAGGGATTCAGTTTCTCATTCTGATGTGCTTCAAGTCTTCAGATATTTTGGGTTCTAAACTCTGTAATTCACTTAAAAGTAATTTAGAATTCAAAGAATAAAACATTAATTATTATGGTTAATACAGTGTGTCAACTTGAGCAGTTTAAAAGTTTAGCTGAGAGATCATTAAGCAAGGAGCCAAGGTTCTTACTTTGTAAATATTCTCCTCCTGTGCAAAGGAGGGCAAGGAGATTTTGTAAATGCTGCACCCAGCCTGGGAATGTGTGTGTGTGTACAGTATTACCCAGGATAAGAGGTTTGTTTTCTCTTTTTGCTCTGGCTGCAACCTTGAAAAGTATTCCCAGTGCCATGGAACCCTACCTTGGAACTGGCAGATTTTGGAGTGAAACCCCCAAATGCTGTAAAATAAATAAACTTTCCTTCCTTCATTTTGGGTGTCAGGTATTTTTTCCCAGCAGTGACAGAAAAGTAAAAGTAACCAAGACAGAATTTGGTACCAGTGGAGTGGGGTCATTGCTGTGACTGTACCTGACCATGCATTTCAAGAGCCTGTGAGAGTGGCTTGTGGGAAGAGATTTGAAAGTTTCAGAGATGTCACCTGAATGCATAGAGCTGGAGCAGTTTAGGCTATTCTGCACAGGAGATTTTTGTCAGAGCTCAGGAGACCAGAAGCCTGATAGAAATCCTGCTAGTAAACACCAGGCTCAGGAGGTTTCTACTGGGAAGAAGGACTGCATCAGTTGTTGGACTCCCATTTGATGATGAGTGCTATGGCTTGGCAGAAAGTTTTTCTGCATTTTTCTCATGTCCAGAGACTTTTCCTGAGACTGAGATTAATGATGTTGGACTGATTAATCTGGCAGAAAAAAATTTCAAGGCAATCTAATGTTGAGGAGGTGGCATGGCTATTTTTGGGGGCTTTTAGTCAGATTTATTTTGCAAATCAAGAGAAAAGAGACCAGCAGGGTGATTTAAAATGTTTTGAGTTTGACCAGAAAGCTGTGGACTATAAAGATAGAGCTTAGCTCTTCATTGCTGAGAAGGAACAGAATAGAAAAATGACCTGTGGGCATCATGGGAAAAGGCAGCTGGTCACCACACTTTGCAGCCTCAAAACTGCAAAAGTAAAAGACTTTGCTTGGAGGAGAAAGCCTCAGAGCACCATGTTCCAGAATGGTAGTGGAGGCCTCCCCAGGTTCCAGAATAGAGACAGAAGAAAGAATCTGTTCCTCAGAATCAGGTTCAGAGTGCCCAGTGATCCAGGTACTCAACCCCTATAACCAAGAGAGAGGAAAACCTAGCTACTGCTTCAACTGGCAGCAGACCTCAACATAATCCATGTGGTGCTGGTTTTAGGTGCATACAGTATTCAAAGGTTCTGAGGTTGAAAAAGTTTCTACCTAAATTTCAGAAGGCCAGGCAGTGTGCCCCTAAGAGGGCAGTCTGTGAAGCTGTGAATGTGAAGCCAAAGGTGCAATGAAGACCCCAGAAGTTTGGAAAAGACAGGAGCATGGATCTTCTAAGAAAATCTGCAATGAAGAAGCAAAGCCATCCCAAGAAAAAGCAGTGGGATCAGTAACCACTAGAAGTGCCGTATTGGGGTAGAACCACAAAAGCCCTTTGGAGTTCACAATACCACAGATTGCTTCAGATGCTGCAGCTACAGGGCTTAACATTTGCCCTGCTGGTTTTTGGACTTGCTTTGGTGCCAATGCTTTGTATTGCCCTGTTAGTAACTTGTTGGAATGGGAATGTCTATTTTGTGTCATTGTGTGTTGGCAGTGTTTAACTTTGTTTTTATTTGTACAGGGGTATGCAGCTAAGAGTTTGCCTTCCATCTTGGAGGACTTTGGACTTGAACTTTTCAGTAGTGCTGAAACTGTTAGGACTTTGCCAACTCTTGCAGATGGACTAAATGCCTGTTCCATAAAGGGCTGTACATGAGTCTTTGCTGGTCCAAAGACAAAATGTTATGTTTCTAACATAATATGATATTGATAGACTTAATGCTCACTCTTAGGGATTAAGTTCTGTTATAATGTAGACATTGCAAAAGGTTAAGAATAAGCATGATTTTGTATCTGGAGGCTGGTTTAAAGAAATGTGTCTAGTTACCAAGTTGACAAGGGGTGGATTGTTATGGTTGGTACATTGTGCCAACTTGAGCAGTTTAGAAGTTTAACTGAGAAACTCAGCAGGGAGCCAGGGTTCTTACTTTGTAAATGTCCTCATCCTGTGCAAAAGTGGCAAGAAGATTTTGTAAGTATTACATCCACCCTGGGGGGCAGAGAGGCCTGCATACAATATTAGTCAGGAGAAGAGATTTTCTCTTCTTGAGGTTTTCTATTTTTGCTCTGGCTGCTACCTTGAAGTGGTTTCCCACTGCCTTGAACCCTGCCTTAGAACCAGATTATTATGGACTAAAACCTCCAAAAACTGTCAGATATTTTTCCAAGCAATGAAAGTAAAGTAAAAGTAACTAAGACATTAATGAATATAGAAATGTGATTTATGACGGATGTCTTGATGTGGCAATGTATATTTCACATCAAAATGTCTTTTGAAAAGTACAATTTGTGTATCAGGAGGTTCTTAAGTACTCACTCATATGGTAATAGCAAAATGTTTATTTTCATTAGGCTTTCATTCATCACTGATCTCCAAAACTGGTTAAGAGGAAACATTTTTAATCTTTCCTTATTTACAAGAAAACTGATACTTTCTATATGAATTTTAATTTTTATTTTTCACACCTGCAAACCACACCAAAACAAAAGAAAAATGGGAGGAATTCAGTCTCTCATTCTGATGCCTTTGAAATCTTTAGTTAGATTGTTTCCTCTTGCATTGATTTAAAAGTATTTCTGGATGCTGAAATCTGACTTATGTTTTAACATTCATGGAAATAGGTCTCTGTGTAGAGAAGGGGAGGATAGCAGGTAGTCACAGCCCTATAAGAAATATTTTGAGTTAGTGAAATTCAAAATACCTGTGATCAATTAAAACACATTGCATTACGTTTCATTTCCTTACACTTTACTTAGAGAAACCTGTCACCCTACTACAAAGCACATCATTTCTGTTTCTTTTGTGAATTTAGGATGCACTGTGGTTCCCAAAATTTCCAATATTAACAATTGTGTTACCTTAGAGGCCACATGCTTCCTGTCAATCCATCTGTTTGAGTATCCAGTTTCTTAGAGCCATTCAGATTTATTTTATTTCTGAAAGTATGCTTATTTGCATTATGTTCTATGTTATGTATGGAGAAAACTCTAGTGCATTTAGATATACGCAAGAGTGCAGAAGTATTTTAAATATCAAGAACCCATGTCTCCTTCATTGTTGGTTTGCTTTTCTCCTTGTCATAGTTATTAAAATTTCAAATACTTTTCTTTCAAAATTTTATCCAAGAGAATTTTATGTTTTCATTGTGTCAAACCAATGCCAATTACCTCGCTGTGATGTGTTCTTAATGGTGACAAACTTACCTGAAAGGGATTTTTCATCACTTTTGAATATGCACACCCAACAGCAGTCTGGCTTTCCTTCTTTCTAAAAGGTTAGAATAACAGTTGAGTGCAAAAAAAAAATGACAGGAAGAATGTAATGACTCTGGTTTAGATCAAATTCTGCCCTTCTATCACATATGTGTGCACACACACACACATACACAAAGACTAAAATTGGACAAAAAGCATGTTGATGTTTTAGGTTATTTGTCCTTTATTTATTAATATCTATTTTAATGATACTTAGAAATTAACTTGTGTGAGACATACAGAGCCTACCTGTAGCTCTAGGATGCTGCCTGCAGCTCTACAGCTCCAGAGCCTGCCTTAGTTAGTTCTAGGATGTTTCCTGTAGCTCTAGAGCTCCAGAGCTCTAGGATGCTGAGGGAGAAGGATTTCAGTTTCAATCCCAGCCTGAACAATTTAGAATTTAACTAGGTCCTGTCTTAAAATTGAAACAATAAAACTAAAAGGTCTAGGGATGCATCTCGTTGGAAGTTTCTGGATTCACCACCCAGAACTGAAAAAGGTGTGAATAAAATTACTTAAAATATCACTCCTATATAAGAGCATTTCTGATGAATTAAGTATATTCAGTTATAGGGGATACTTCAAACACAAGATTCATATAGTTTCTTCACTTGATCTTAGCCAAAAGGCCAGGAAGCGATCATCATACAGTTTCTTAAAGGAGCCTGGGAACATTTGTGGCCACAGTGTTACTAATCATTTCTTCTGTGAAAGTCTTCTCTTGTTGTCCTTACTCTGCTCAAATACTCATAACTTTGAGGTTATAATTCTAATCATATCTACTTTTGACTTGATTTTCTTTCTTTTGGTCATTCTTGTATCTTACCTGTTCATTTTCATAATCATACTCAGGATGAACACTGCAGAGGGCAGTTGCACCTGATCCCACCTGACCATAGTCACAGTGTTCTATGGGAACACTGTTCTGCTTTATACTCTGATTATTCTAATGTTGAATCCATTGATCTACAGCTTGAGGAACAAAGATGTAAAATATCTTCTTCAAAGGGCATGGAATATGATAAACATTATTTTTTGAAAGGCACATACAAAAGAATCCCTTGAAATGGGTCTTGCATGAGAACCCACTCTCTTTACATTGCAATTTAAAAAGAGTACACATGACAATGGGCATATTCAGAACATGGCATTTTTTAGCAGCTAAACTTCTACATGGTTAACAAAAAACTAGTGAATAAAACAATTAAAAAATGTTAAATACAAAATTAGTGAACAAATCAAGCACACACTGCCTTCTTTGAGGAAAAGAAACAAATTAAAAACATAATAATAAATGAAATGTTGAAGTATAGAAAAAATGGGATTAGGATCTAGAGACCTAATTTCAGTGAATGAGAGTAGATTCATTGAATAGGAGTGAGGAGGAGTTGTAGGTCCTGAGCACTGGAAATGGTTGTACTCTTCCCAACCATTATGATTGTGTGTGTGTGTTTGTGTGTGTATGTATATACATGCATGTGTGTTTGTGTGTGTGTGTGCATGTTTGTATTTGTGTGTCTGATATTGTGTAAGCAAATGCAGTCTTTCTGGTCAATGCTTCACACAACATGATAAATTGTGTTAAAGTGAATCTTGACCTTGGTCTCAGAAGACTCAGTGCAGTGTGATGCTGTGAGGGGCAGTGTCACAGGAAATGACCCAAATGCCACTCAGAGGTCATGATGACCTCTGAAGTGAGGGGGTCTACATCCTCCACAAGTTCACTGCAGCAAATGATGTAGCATAAATCTATTGACTTTTTATAATAGCAAATATAATAAGATAAATTTTTTCAGGCTTATCATATAAACACCTGAGCTGTTTATTTTTCTTACCAGATTAATTTTGATAAATTAGTACATGCAATCCAAAGGAAATAAAAAATACTACAAGGTCATTTTCCTCTTTTCCTAAGCATTCTATTCTGTGGTGAAGTTGGTCTACTGCCTTTCTTTCTTGTGACAGATTTTCCTTATACTTGATTCTTATGGCAGAGTATTGTTGTTGTTTTAAATATTCAATCCTTGGACTGTATCAGTGTTTTTTATAAATGTTAATATGAGTAATTATAGATCAGAAGACTGCAAATGTATTCTTTAATAAAGGTAAAAGATTCTAGTACTTCATATCATAAAATCATAACATGATTTGAAATGTCACACTATGCAATTTTATTATAAACTTTGATATGCTTTTGTTAATTCTCAAATGATAAAATTTAAACAGATGGCAAGGTTTATAATTGTATATTTTCTTCATTTTAAAATTAGATCTATATGTATTATTAAAATGGTTTATAAATAATTTCTAAATGATTCATATTTTAATAACAAATATTAATTTATAAAAGCAGGAATTAGGCCACACCAGCAAGCAAGCCCTGTCTAGTAACCAGTGTCATGTGGCAGCCACAGCCAGATTGGAATAGCCAGACCCTAGCTCCTCCCAGCACACAGGCTGGCAAACAAGAAGTACCAAATCACCCCACTGCCTACAGTAAGTGGCAGGCTTATCCAGAGAAACATAGGCTGTGATAGTTTTGGAAGTGAAATGCAACTGGATGCTTCTAGTGCTTTGGTGTTTCACTAACATTGCGTGTCTAGGGCCATAGGTCAGAAGGTAGTGGAACACAGTGTGGCATCTGGGGGGATCTCCTTCTGAGGGTTACAGCCATTGTTGATTACCTATGGTCTTGTTTTGGAAGTACTATATCATTTTCAATGTTTTGCTGGGTTGTGCTTTATTCTCTTTTGTTTTATTTGATTATGTCAAATCTGATAGCAGGAGCAGCTATTTCAAAGATAACAAGATAATTATGGTAGCAATTTTGGATTTACTATTGGCTTGTTTTAAAGTCCTTTACTGCACTCATTGTCTTGTTTTTATTGTTTCTATTCTATTCTGTTCTATTTGATTTTTACTATGTATGACATTATCTGCAGCCATTTTGAAGACTTCACAGGTATTATTGTAACTATTGTTGATTCTGTAATGTAAGTCCTGTGTCTCTTACACTGGTTTGTTTTGATTGGTTTTATTCTGTTTTACCATCTTTAAAATAAAATATAAAAAGAATTAAGAAAATAAAAACCAGGAATTAATATTTTATGGAATGATTGCTAAGTTTTTGTGTCAGTAGAGTTTACTACTATGTATAGCAACAAATCAGAAACTTCAAGGAGTACTTATAAATAATCAGTCTATATTTCAGGTCATAATCATAAGCCTGATGTATTATATTTTAAATTATATGGACACAAAAATGCTGGTAAAAGAAATCTTCAATGAATAGGATCTCAAATTGGAAATTTGTCTATAAAACCACTATTCTAAAATCAAATTCATGTGTCTTGATTTGTGAATTCAACTAAATGGGGAAATAACTAATCAGTTTTTAAGAACTGTTCCATAAAACTAATGAGATGGAATATTTTCCAAGTATTAGAGGATTATTTACTTGATATGATATGAAAATAAATGTATCATATAGTGGAAAATATTTTAAAAGTTAGCTGCTCATTTTAACAATATGTGAATAAAGAAAGTTATATTGAATTTAAATGTGGTTTTGATGTTTTGTTTTATACTCAAAACTCAAGATGTCATTCCCCAAAGCAAAAATGGCTAAAAACTATATATATCACATCAGTGGATTAAGAATAAATTTTTAAAGTTCTAAAATATAGTAATGTTAACAATCTCAACCAAATTGACAGTAAATGAAAATTCCTAAGACTGACATTGTTTTTGTCTTCTATCATTCATTTTTATTTATGAAATTTATTTTACTTCAACACCCATTTCTACCAATAGTTTATTTTATTCTTCAATTCCAACAAAAAACGTTCTTACAAGTAGAAATCTATCAATAATATCCCTTCTACAGAAGGGATTCAGATAATATCTTAGACGTATCAGCAGAACATCTCCTCCCACTGTGTTTCACTTCCACAGTGTGTATTTGAGCTTCTGCAGATGTCCTGGATATGTAAACCAGGACTGCTGCTTCTGTTTGTGTTTGTATGTATATGGATGCACGTAATTCAGCATGTAAAAGAAACAAAAATATAATGTAAAAATCACATTGATAAATTTATTACTTAAAATTTACAAAATGCATCAAAAATAATTACAAATTTAATAAAAGAAGAAATCATGATTAAGAAAAATGAACACAATTGTTCATACATTGAATTAATAAGAGATTGCCTTTTGATCCATAGGAAAATTAAACAGATACACATAAAAGTGACAAAAAAGAATTATCTCTTGATATTTTTATATAATTTAATAATAATTTGAGAATGTAATTATAAATTCACATGAAACACTTTTGCAAATTCAGAAATTTGCAAAGTTTCAATATGTAATATTGCCAAGCAGTTCTGTGTATATGGACTAAACATTGTTACCCTAGTAACTGATTATAAGTATTAGAGATTCTCAGCATCGCAAATATCTAAAGAACTTTTATATGTCACAAAACAGTCAGAAAACATTGATAGATTAAAAAATCTATACTGATGGGAAAAATAAATTAGCAGTATTAGATATTTAATCTTTTAAAAAATTTAAAATAAGTGCTATTTTATACCATACATTTTTAAAAGCCATAATATATAGTTAACAGACAGCACTTTATTAATGAAAAATTGTAGATCAGGCTTAGATATGAAAAGTGAGGTTGTTGTTTAAAGAGAAAAAAACATGTAAAAGGTAGAGATCATAGAGAATTTCAAAAAAATATATAAAAAGTAAGAGATCACTAGTGATAAATTACATATTGTCCTCTTAAAAATAGTTGTTCAAGTTACAAAATTAAAGCATACAAAGTAGATATTCAAACAGTGAGACTGTAAGCAGCTATGCATGCATGAGTCTCTACATGTTTTTCTATCATTTCTGTATTAGAGGGAAAAACAAAACATAGCAAGACAAAACAAAACAAATTCTTATAAAAACATGAAACCAAAAAGTCATATAAAACCACAATACAAGGTTATCTACAATGGTTACACTGTTATCTCTTATTACCTTCAATAGAATTGTCTATATCATCAGGCATAATTGAATATAGCAGTACATAACAATATTAGTAAAAATAAAACATTGTAGACAGTATAAAACTTGAAAGGCAGGTAATAATCAAACCAGAGCGGATATTCTAGTGAATCTTGTCATCTTCATTGTAGTTGCCTATACTCTCAGACTTGATACTATCAATCATAACGGCTTTGAATAAAATCTATCAATTCAGAATGGTGATCTAGCAAACCAGATTCAATTATGATCAGTCATGGTAAAACAGTGTAGGTTATACAGAGCTTTATATTAAGTTAATAGGAAATTAATGATGATTACCATACTATATCCTGCTATTTTGGGGGTAACTGTGCCCTGAAATCTAGTACAAGTAGAATGACTGGAACAGAATACAATACATCTAAGCAGAGTGGTGTGAGTAATGTGGGTTTTAAATCCTGGTACACTATTAACATTATAGTATATCAAGGCCATCTATGTTAGAGATTCTAGCTGTCCTTCTCTGCCTCATTTCTGCTATGCTATTTTTCTGCCTTTGTTTGTCTACTTTTCTCCTTCATTCTACTGCCTGCCCTGTTCACTGAGGCCTTTCTGCCACTGTTCCTAAAATCCTGGTATTTTTTTTCTTTCTCTCTAGAATGCCCTTCAGTATTCTCTGTAGGGTTGGATTGGTGGTCACATATTCCCCAAGTTCATCTTTGTCATGGAAGCATCTTGTTTCTCCATTAAATTCTAGAGACAGTTTTGCAGGGTACATCAATCTGGGCTGGAGGTTATTTTCTTTCAGGGCTTGGAATACTTCACTCCAAGCTCTTCTTGATCTGATGGTCTGTGTTGAGAAGTCTTCCATGATCTGGATAGGCTTTCTTTTATAGGTAATCTGTTTCTTTTCTCTGATGGCATTCAGTATTCTGTTTTTATATTGAATTTCTGGTATCTTGATTATGTCTGGATGTAGGCCTGTTTTGGTTGTAGGTGGCTGGAGTTCTGTATGCCTCACATAACTGAATGTCATTTTCTTTTCCCATGCTTGGGAAGTTTTCCTTAATTATTTCTGTGAATAGCTTTTGTAATTCATCTTTTTGTATTCCTGCTTCTTCATTCACATGTCTTATTCTTAAATTATAGATTCTTTTGTCATCTTCTAGCCTTTGTATTGTTACTGCCTGTTTCTTTGTTATTTTTAAGAGATCTTTCCTTTCATAATCACACATTGCAAACTTGTCTTCAAGTTTTGATAGTCTATCCTTAGTTTTTTTAAGGAGTTTTGCCAGCTTTCCGTGGAATTTTTAATTTCCTAGTAATCTCTTTGAATCTGCTTCATGTATTTTATATTTTCTTTTATTATTTATTGAATGTTTCTCTCCTTTTTTGTGTGCTTCCCTTCTTCCATCTGTGTCTTCCTGAGAGATGCTTAGCATTTCTTTTATTAATCTACTCATATCTTGCTTTACCTATTTAATATTTCAGTTTTGAGCTCATCTACAAGGTCCCAAAGATATCTCTTAGTGTCCATTGAAGCCATATCTGTGTTGTGTGCTTGCCACCCTCAGTCTCCCTTGTTTTTCCCTCTCCTTCATCAGTGCTTTCAGGGTTCTGGGCTGTGGGCCTCCTCTTAGCTCTCTCTTCTGTCTTGGTCATGGCCTTCTCCACACAGGTGTTCATTGGAGGTCTCAGCCCCCTTCCTTGTTGGCCATGGTTCCTCTGAAGCATGCTGTCAAGGGTCCTCCACCCTCTCTACTGCCTGCTCTTGTCACTGAGGTGTAAGCAGGTGTCGCGTATGCCAGCCCCTCCCCACCGGACCAGCCAAACTTCATTGGCCTTCACCAGGTTAGTGCATGCTAGGTGCAGGGAATCAATTTGTGATGGATCACTGGGTCCCTGCCAGGGGCACAACCCAGTCCAAGCAAATCCCTTGAATCTGCTCTGGGAAGGAGCAACCAACTGAAGTTACTGTCGCTCCCAGATCAAGCTCCTCCTGCGGATTTCCAGCATGTCACCCATTTGGTTTCCCCCTGCCCATGGAGGGTCTTATTCCCAGCACTGACTGTGGCTTAATGAAGGCCCCTTCACTGGCTCTGCTCTCTGTTGGGCTCACCAAACCCCGACTACACTGCAGCTGTGGCTCCTGTGAGTGGCAGCAGGAAAAAGTTTGGGTGGTTCTGCCAGCCCACACAAATTCAGGCTAGCATGAATTCCGACCAGGGTGAACTTGGCAGGTGTTGGCAAAAGTGTTGTGTCTGGTAATTTTGGCTGTTCTAATTGTAGCCCTGAGACTGCATGTTTGACGAATTTTTTTTCATTTTAATTTCTTTCTGTGTTAAGAGGTTCCATCTCCCTCTGTCTGGATCTCTCTAGGATGTTTTATTCTGGCATATGAGTTGTTTCTCCTGAGAGCTTTGTATTTTGTTGCTCACTGATCAGTCATCTTTAACTGCTCCAGCAAGGTTGTTATGATGAAAACTGATATTCAGGAAAAAAGGAAGGAGAGTAAAATTTCACTTTTATCTAATATAAAATTTAATGACAAAAAATAAATCACTGACTAGTTTGGATAAGTAAATTCAATTTTATTTTTATATAACATTCACTAAAAACGTGAATGTGGTTTCATGAACATGTATTCATAAAGGCAGCATTTGCTAGGGCAATCATCAGTAGAAGAAACCTTTATAAAGTTCATCAAAGTGTAAATTCATGGGGAACATTTTTTTCAAACCCTGGAATTTGAGAAGCTTGCATGTGTTGTGTTGGGCAGGAAGATGTAGCTCTGGCATAGCATCTACCTGGCAAGCATGATGCTCTGAGTTCAAAACCTGGTACAAAATAAATGTGTCCTGTTGCCAAGGAATGATTAGTAAAGTTACATGTATAGTGTTAATTAAATTATCATAAGATTGAATGCATTGGGCTGGAGATGTAGCTCAACGGCATAAGTGCCTGTATGGCAAGTGCAAGGTCATAAGTTTGATTCCATGTAGCATTTAAAAAAAACAGATTGAATGTATTGCAATCTAACAGTAATCACCTATACAGAAAAAGAAAATTAAATTAGCATTTATAACTGAAGACAAAATGCAAACTTTATCAAAGCAAATTCATGTAAAATTTAAAGATAGATGTAAAATCACAAATTCATTTCAAAACATGAATAATTAAATATTTATATTTCAAATTGTCAAATTATGAATTCATTTAATTTGTTGATGTAAACTCTCCTGATATACTATTACCTATTTCACCCTGAACAACTCAGCAGGAGCGATCACATGTGCAGGTTTTGTTCAACCAAACTTCTATGGAGGCTCAGTAAGTTAGCAGGCTCTTACTGAAGAATTTTTCTTCACTTTCCTTCCTCTCAATCCATTGCATAATTTCAATCCTTTTCCATGTCCTGAGATTCATATTCTCTGAATAGTTGGCCAAAATAAAATCATATTATCTTAATTTTATCTGCCATCAGTAAACATAATAGTTTCATTTCCCATACTTCTTGTATCACATATTGAAAGAGGAGAGGAAAAAAATCTCTAGCAGGAAAATTGGTTCTTTTAAAAAAAAAAAAGCTTTGTTCTTTTGAAAACTCTGTAACTGCTTCATGTCTTTGTAGTTACTTTCTCAACCATTGTAATTACAGACCATAACTGAACTTGCATGATGCCTGAGTATACTAAGCTGTGTGACCATTAATGTAACCCCGTACCTGGTGATCGCACCCTGCTAGCTAATCAAAAGAACTGCCAGGCTGTTCTGTCTCACCTCTGTACCACCCTTGTATCTCCTGCTTATGCATCACACAAAAGTGTTAGCAAACAAGCAACTGGGCCTGGCTTTAACTTATTCCAGCCAAGACTACCAGTGTAAAATAAATCTGTGCTGCTTCCCGACTTCCTGGGGTGTCATTCCTTTTCCAGACTCAATTTTACCACAATGTATGTATGTTATTCCTTTTTAAAGAAATAATTTTACCAAGATAAGTCAATATATTTTCTTCATTTTTAGCAAATTTTTAAGTACGGAAAAGAACATTTTTAATTATAGTGATTTGGTGTACACCAGATCCCAGTAAGTTATTCATACCATGTAACTGGAACTTTGTAACTTCAAAATTCCCTCTCCTTTCCCTTTTCCATTATTGTTCCTGTCTCCACCATTCTTCTTCATAACTCTATGAGTTTGACTATTTTCATAAACTCATAAAGGAAGGTAAAGTGAAATATGCTTATTTAGCTAAGCAACATTGCCACAAAGTTTATCCATACTGTCACATATTTCAGGATACTCTCCCATTTTAAGGCTAACTAATGTTACTTGCCAGGCACAGATCATGTTTTCAGTGTCCATTCATCCATAACAGACATGCATGCAGTAACTGTACCTTGATTACTGCAAATAGTGCTGTAACTAACATGAGAAGACTTCACTTCTCTTTGAGGTTTTGAGTTCAATTCTTTTGGATAAATAGTCCAAAATTTTGGAGAAATTTTTGTTTCTGTGTAATATTCAAGTAAATAATATCCTTATCTTCTAAATGTGAAAATATTCCAGCAGATGAAGTATAAATTTTCACATAATTCATGAAATTTAATTGGTCTTGGTGCTGAATTAAATAATTGCAAATGACATGTTAATGTCTGAGCATAATTATTTTATTTTATTTTATTTTATTTTATTTTATTGAGAGAACAAAACCAAACAATAAAGTAAATCAGAATAGAACAATGCAAGTGGTACAGGACTTCAAAACAAGACAACAGAAAATCAATAATGGCTACCAAAATGTCTCTCACTTTCCTCGAAACAGCTACCCACTCAATAAAATCAAGCAAAACACAATAGAACAAAAGCAGTCAAAACAAAAGAATAATATCATCACATGATTGCAAAGCATGATGAAGTCTTGTAATGCTTTCAGGACTTAATTTTATTTTTTATTTTATTTTATTATTTTATTTTGTTTTGTTTTGTTTTGTTTTGTTAAAGGGGGGGGAAACAAAGCACACAAAACAAAAATACAAGAAAAATATGAAATAAAATGCAAATAAACAATGATAAAAAAATACTAAAACATAGGCTTTGGGGATTTTAACCAAAAAAAAAAAAAAAAGAAAAACACAAAGTATAGGCTTTCAAAACAAGGTGGTAAGAACTTACAAAGGTTGTTATTTTGCATAGTTATCTTCAAAACAGCTACTCAGATACCAGAAATAGACATGCAAAATTGATCTAATCCTATGAGAACCATTTTGCTTCAAGAGCTAATAATTTGAAGGCAGATATTTTGTTCCTTTCTTTACTGATTCATTCATCTACTCCATCAGTTAGTTAGTCCACAAATCTCTTGAATACAATATGCTTTCCAGAGTATTACTTGAAAGGCTGCTAGTAGGCAAACAAATTCTCCTGGTACAAATTTGCATTTATACTGCTTTTAGAATACATAACAATACAGGCAAAAAGAGAAAATATTTTAAACAGGTAATTACAGTTTTACTAAGTGCATTGAGGAAAATTAATGAATTCTGTGGAAATTCCTAAAGCTTAACATTAAAAATTAGAAATAACACTAGGTATATGATGGATGTCTTACAAATTCCACAAAATTTAGTGTTGGGTCTATTTAGAGTTATTTAAATTTTGAATTCATATTCTGTACCATCTGTTTTTCAAGAATTTGCACCAATGCTTGTTAACTGCTGTGTTTCTGAGGCCAACAGTTTGGAAACAGTGTACAGCAGCAAATGAAAACCTTGCATTCTTTTATTACTCCATATGATTGCTTTAGTGAATCCCTCATCATTCATTGCACTTCATTCTGCATGATAATTTCAGGGGAGAATTGACTAATGAGTATTAGTCTTCCTTTCTTGCCCTTGGGAATCAAGGCTTCACTTGGGAATTTGTTCCTCAGGATCCTGGACTTGAACCTTTAAGTCAATAGATTGCAGTGGAAATATCTTCAGGTGGTAAATCCTAGAAGGTCTCTCTGCACAGGTGGATTACATCATGTATTTTATTTACTACAAAGTCTAAATGTAAGGTCTAAGTACCTGTGATTTTTTAAATTCCAATTAGTCTCAAGATGGAATGAAATATTGCATCTTTTATCCAAGAAATCAAATATCTGTTCCTAGATTTCCAAGTGTCAGAGGGTATAGTAGAATTTATACTATGCTGTCCCAAGTCCCTTTTGATAAAGTAAACTGTGTCAGTATTTATACAGAGAACAAATTGTCATTACAGAGATGTATTTTGCCATAGCACCCCCAGAAACCTTATTTGTCTTACAGCCAGCTGATGTTTTACAGGATACCGTGCCAGATAGAAGAGACACTTTTAAATTTTCCTGAAGTATATAAATCAATGTTTCTAAGGAAAGCTTATACAGTTACTGAAGGCCAATGAAAAAGCCCTTTCTGTTCTTCTTGATTATTGTACTATCCAGAGTAAAAAATCCAATGAAAGAAATTTTTTTGCTGCCAATTCCAATTTCAATTCAATTCCAATTCCAATTCCAATGCCAATGCCAATTCCAATTCCAATTCCAATTCCATGGTTTTGTCTTCAAATTTTGATCTTTACTTTTCATAGACAAAATGTGTATGTGCTCATGAGGTGCAGTATAAAAAATAAATAGATGTATATAGTGTATAATGGTCAATTTAGGACTAATATTATTTGCATCTCTTCGAGTGTTTACCATTTCTTTGTGTTGATAGAAAAGGGGCTCCTCTAATTATAGTGAAATATGTATTAGCTTTACACTAGTATGCAAAATTATAATACACTGGCTATTACTTTTTAAAATGTAAAAGCCTTCAGTAAAATTGAGTAATTCCAATAATTACTGACATTGAAACAAGTAGCTGAAGAGGGCAATTCTGTCTTTCTTGATGGGAGAAATGAAGTGTGAAACACACACATACCATTACACTACACATGCACACACGTGCGTGACAACTTACAAGTTAGAGACCAGTGAAATAGGAGC